>BNST01000449.1:0-231073 GCA_019650275.1 Xylocarpus granatum | reverse complement strand
AAACATCCATAACCTCTATTCTCATTTCACTGCAACAGAGACATATGAGCTTTATACATACACTAAGATTCCAAATTCTTCAGGTAATGCTAGACAACCTCCCGTTCGAAAGCAAACTCACAAAAGTAATTGAAAAAATAAAAATTTCTCAAGCATATTTTAACATAATAAGTAACAACCAACCATATTATAATAAATGGTTTCAAAACTCAGTAGATTTTGGTAAAAACCTCAAACAATTAAATTGCACAATAAAATGCACAGTATACATCAGATAGTATCACAAGAAAAAATGAAACAAATAAAATTGCAGTAGAGTTCATTACACTTTCAGTCCATGCAATCCTGGTGGAGGCCTTCATGACATGATCCATCCTAAGGGCTATCTGACATGATTCATCCTAGGGGCCCAACTATACCCTTTCATATAAGGAAGGTTAAACAAACAAGATTGAGAAATTTGCATCATTAATTACAGAATCCAATTACCATTGCAGATGATCATGCTTGTTATGAGTTTGTACAGAAATATTCTGCACAAATATGGCTCAACAAATTAGTATGAGTTCAAAAGCCAGAATGACTTTGAGTCTGAAATTTCAGGAACAAAAACTGAGGAAGCATCAACAAATTTTCCTTAACTCCATAATTAGTATATGTGGAGCCTGGAATGGCTTGCATTCTCTGAGGTAGATCCTCAAACATTATCCTGGGTGCATGCAGCCATCTGCCAAATGGTTTCTCTTTTCCAGGATGATACTCAATTATTATATTTACAAAATTAATAAGTAGAACTCATTTTAAATAAAACTAAACATGTATAACAATTTTGCTGAAGGCAAAGGAGAGTTGTCACACAGATAAAATATATTGAAGCTTGACCAGCCAAAAACAAATAAATAAATAAGGAGAGTAAATATTTAAGAGAAGAAACCATCTTTGCCCTGTCAACCATGAAAATTTTTTATTATTTAAGGAAAAAATAGTAGCTAAGAAAATCACGCACCACCCAACAACAGGATTGTCGAGACACATAAAGGAGAATAAGAACTGAAGAATACTCATAAAAGTGGGTGTGCTTAAGCTAACAGTCAATTGTGACAAAATCCCAACTAAACAACACAATTATACTCAACAAACCATGAATCCAACCACGTGGGGACGCAGAGAGACAAAATCCAAAAATAAGACAACGATTTTAATTTCAATCAAGAAAAATGAAAAATACAAGTAAAATTAAGTAAAAGAATAACCACTTTCCATAAATTGGCATATGGATTATAAATGAACACAACATTCATGTAGATTCATTGAACACAACATTCATGTAGATTCATTTAAGAAGATGGAGATTCCAAGATTCCACCTACTACGTATTCTAAATAAAAACAATCATCTCTGGTTGTGTCACATTTAGTTATAGAAATCTATATAATATGAAATGGACACACAACAAGCCAGGTATAAACTGATAAACACGCATGTATTATGTATTAAGCTCGCTAATTTATTAACACATAAGTTATGATACATGACGTTGATCTACTCATGTCATTATAAAGGCAATCCAACTCTGACCCAGAATATCTTTGCCTACAAAACTGTGGAAAACAATTAAAAAAAAAGCTCGAATCTCCCCATTGTGATTTGATTTCAATACGCACAGAAATCAATACCTAGCTTGAAACTTGGCCGCAACTAAGCTAAAACACTCCACAATTTCAATTTATTTTCCATTCTTCACATTTTCCCAGCAGCAAAACAAAGTTTTTGATGTAAACGAAACGAAACAAAACAACACGCATTATCAACTAATATGAAGCAGAAAACAAATCCAAGAACCGAACAGGTACCAATACAGAAGCAAAAAACGACATTTACAGATCGGTTGACAAACCGACGAAAGCTACATTACATGCAAGCAAATGGTAAACAGCCGAGAGGGAAAGATAGAACAAAAGAATGGTAAACACGGTAAATTACTTACAGTTTTGGTCCTATCTGTGAAGAACTGGCAGTGGGTCTCTGTGCCTTATCGAGCTGCGTTTGTGCACGAGTTCTTTTGTTTTTTGTCTCTCCAGTCAGTTTGTTTTGTTGCTTCTGTTACTATAGCTTTTATACCACCGACTTCGTCTCGTCGGTGTTAACGGCGTTACTTAACGGAGTTATTTGAAATTTTAAATTTGCCGAATCTCATCACCGTATTTTTCATTTTTTTCTTTTTTTTTAATTCTTACGTACTTTATTAAATCATAATTAAAATAATAATATAATCATATCGATTAATTAAGAGATTACTAAACCACATTAACTCTTCAAGTTCTAGTTTATGAAAAACTCGTACTCATTAAATATAAAAAATAATAATTAATTATATTTAAAACACGAGAATTAAATTCACAATAAGATTTAATCAAATAAGTCATGTCTTAGTCTCACTCTGATCGTATAAACCAGACAATTAAATATCTAATTATTTTTTTTTATTTTTTAAATTAATTAAGATAATTTAGGAGATTAGTTGACACAGTAAGGGGGAGGGAATATCTTTCTTAATGAAAAAGCAATTAAACAGAGAAGACATCCCGTCTAAATAATTAATTGCTTAAGCCTTATCCCATCTTTGATTATTCCTGCTTAACCCCTTTTGATAAAGCCCTAACACCCTCTAATTAAGATTTATATTTTAATTACCCAATTATGCACATGCTTATTTTCTCAATTGACATAATGCACCCTCACCTAAATTAAAACGTGTTGGTGAGTGGAGTTACAGCATTGGACAACCAACAACATGGCCTGTCCTATGTGTGTGCTTGTCTCTTGTTCTAACAACACCTACCACCACTAATTACTACATATTGTAGTTTCATTTGCATTTGAATGGTTTGGTATTAGTTTAGTTGTTGCAATTCTCAATTTATCCACTCTCCCCCATGCAATGCATCTAACCCATGATCGTTAGTCGCATAATGCATTTAGGATTGAGTTGGTGGATGTTGGGGTTATTGGAGGATCTTTTCGAGTTTAGTAATTGAGTTAGTTGATGCTAAGAATTTGGGATATAAAAAATAGAATTTTTATTCTCTCTTTTTAATAATTTATATATTTACGATAAAATTTAATTTTTTAAATTGTGTGTGTATTAATATATGCTCAAATATAATTAATGAAATGTGACAAATTATTTATGTATTTGTTATCATGAAAAAAAATTATAATAAATTGCATTAATATTATACTTGTAACCCACACACTCAATCACAGCCTTTAATCTTCAATACCAAGTGAATGGTGATTAATGATTTGATCATCAGGTTGGGTCCCATATCCCGCATTGTACGTAGCAACGGACTTCGTTGATCGCCGCCTTCGTCATTATCCTGTTCGTTTCTTCCTTATTTGGACCCGCTAAATTAATTAATTAAACAAAAATTGCAGTTAATGATGTTGTTAATGGAATGGAACGGCATGCTTTCATCAAATAATAATTAAATTAGTAGATACAGAGCATATCTACCTCGCACGTGTACCGCTGTAATTTCTCTCCCGCCAATCATTGGTGGAAATGCTAAGTCAGCCGCGCTGGAATTTCCTTGATGAGAATCTGACGGTCGGTGTACCACCTTGATCAGTGACTGAATGGGGCCCTCGTGTAAAGAGAATAGAGCTACTGCTGCAATTTCCAGGACAGAGAGAAATATTAAAAAATTAATATTTTATTTTTATTTTTCTTTTTTGTGGAGTAAGAATTATTGATAATTTTTAATATAATTAAAAATTCCTGAATTTTTAAATTTTTATAATTTAATAAAAATTGCTGATTAAACCCGGGCCCAAATATAGAAACGGGCTGATGTGAATTTGGGCTTTTTTCAACTAAAGCCGTTATCTTTGTGTTAAATATTGAATAACAACCTCATTAACAGATTCGCCAGCACACCGTTAGATTTCCCGCCAAAAATAACTAACTGGATCATGCTCATTCGAAAGATCACGACGTCTCTGTCCATTATAGAGTCGCCACCTCTATATAGAAGGATCCAATCGTAGCAATTATACAGAAATCTCTACGACTTGTTTCCGCCATTTGTACGCGTTCTTCAGAGGCCAGCGTGATGGTTTCAAAGAGTACTGAGTTCAAGGAAGAGGAATACAAGTACGATTCCAGCATTCTGGAGAGAAATAGTCGCGTAACTATGGAGGCCAGCGTGATTACTGAAAAGAGTACTGAGTCCAAGGAAGAGGAATCCAAGAACGCAAACGAAAACAGCAGCAGGGAAAGCAAGAAAGAGGCTGATGTTGCAGCCGTTGTTGTTGATTCTGGTGATGGGAAGACTGCTATTGCTGCTGCTGCCGAGTCCCCATCTCACAAGAAGAACAACAAGAAGAACGAAAGCAACCAAATTTTTGTCTCTCACACCAAGAAACCCTTTGTTTTCTACCTCAATCTTGCTAAGGTATAATAGGCATTTACTCCCCCAATAAATTACCCTTTGTTGTTCGAACTCACGGGTTTGGTTATTTTAATGAATATTCGGGATTTCTGAACCTGTATTGGTTTTTTTTTCGTGCTTTCTCTTATGTATTCTATAATGGGCTTTAACCTTTCTTTTTCACTTATGGATAAACAATGGTCTGTTTGGTTGCCGAGAAATTATGGGAGAAGAATTGGGGCGTTACCAGATTCTTCACCTTTAGGTTTCCTTCTAGACGAATTCGGATTTCTGACTGTGTCAGCGGTTTATTCTTGGTTAAGACTTAAATTGTGTCTCCTTCTATGTTTCTTTCCTTTTCCTCTAATCTACTGCTTCTATTTATTTATATTTTCCCTGATCAGAATTCACAGGAAAGGAAATGGGTTTCTTTTAGCTTTTATGGAGCCCTTCGGTTTTAGAATTTCTTCTGATATCTTCAGTTTTTCTGACTCAATCTTACTTTGTGGGTCATCTGAATATTTTTCATTGTATTCTGTTGATTCAAGTGGTTTGGGCTTCAAATCTGTTCAATCGAAGGTCTGTTGAATTGTGAAGGTTTTAAATCTTGATATGGTGGTGTTTAGAAACGGGAAGATTTATATTACAAATTATTACATAATTGCTGTTGAATCTGTCTTTGAATCCGATTTACCCAATTTCCGATGTTGCTAAAAGAAACTGGTGGATATTGTGCACTGATTGATGACATGAATCATTGCGGATCCGTTAATCCAGATACTTCAAATCTGATTATTCTCTCATTATTCATCAGATGTTACATTATCATTGTGGGGTTTCGTTGATTTTTTTTTAATGTTATTGCAGAGGTACATAAAGCAGTACAATGTTATTAAGCTTGCTGCCCTGGGCATGGGTACAATTTCTCAATCTGTCTACTTCCTGTTTTTTCTTATTTTATATGAATCCTTCAGTTACTTGTTCATTCTAGAGGTTTGGCTGATTTATAAATGAAAAATTGAGATCTATGAGACCTATAAAACCGGTCTAATCTGTTAGAAACTTCCATATGAGATGATAGAAGTTATCCCTTAAGCTTGAAATGCAGACCCTTGCTACTGTTCATCACTGCTATATCCTTCACTTCGGAACATGTTATATAACAAGATTTACTGGCTTTTACAATTTCTTAATGCAGCTATTCCGACTGTTGTCACAATTGCCGAGGCTTTGAAACGTGATGGACTGGCATGTCACAAAGGTAACAGATCATGCCCATTTTATCTTAACATCTTTTACCGTTGCTAAATAATTAGAATGACATATGTTCTGGATAATGCAACAGAGATAAAGGTATCTACAGTGAGCCTCAAGGAAGACGATAAAGGTCACTTCATTCAGAAGGCTAAGGTTATTTATCTTCTGGTTTTTGCCTGCTTTACGTACGCAATACTGGTCACTCTTTTGATCAGTAACGATTTCTCCTTATCCATCTCTCTCACTGTCTCTCAGATTGAAATTGTGATGGGGAAGGTTGAAAACTTTGACAAGACTGCTGTTGCCACCACTGCACCAAAGCTATCTGCTGATGAGAAGGCCTGAGAAAGCAGTTAATATCTGAGTTTCATTTCTGCAGTTTGCTGTTCTAGATGTCATGTTTTTGTACTCTCAAGTTCTCAATAGCTATACAATAAGAGGGAGTTGTTTGCTAGCTAGTTGCTGTTAGAGCTTGCTGCTACATGGCAATGCAATAAGATGGAGTAACGCTGTTCTGTGGGAGCCGATCTAATGGAGATTGGGCATCTCTGTGTTTCCTTAGTACTTCTGTCTATGTAAGATGTGTAACGTTTAATTTTAATGCTGAGAAAAGATATACAAATCCATTTCCTCCTTCTCCTGCCTCTGTCTCAGAGCACACGAATCAGCCGTACTTGATATACATGAATTTCGTCTAACTCATGCAGGACAAACAATATATCAGTGATGATGATCCTGACTCGCTCCGCTTGTCTTGAAATGTAGAAAAGGATTGTGTTGTGGCAAATTATTAGTCGAGAGGTAGGTTATATCATAAAGTTAAGGGGAAGTTGTGCTAAAATTCAAATTTTAGAAGCTATTTCGTGGTTATCATTTCATGTCAAGACTCTCCTCTTGAACAACATTTCCAGCCATTGCGGTGGGGGGAGATGTTTATCCATGGAAGCGAGTGAGCTTGTTGCAGAGAGTAACAAGAAGAAAGCTGAAGTTGGAGCAATAGTTTTGGATTCTGAAGATACTAGCGTTAATAATACCAGCTCCTACTGTTGGTCGAATAGCCCTCTTGCTGTATCTTTGGCAGGAGATATTTGGAAGAGAAAACAACAGAAGAAGAAGAAGAGGAGGGAGGAGAAGAGGAAGAGCAATCTAATTAAAACCTCCAGTGCCGAGAAAACCTTCATTTTGTACCTCGATCTTGCCAAGGTTTCAACTCAAATCTGTGTATTTTCCTGTATTTGCTACAGAAGTAAACTTTCTTGGATAAGCTATGTATGGTTGTCTTGTTTGTTTTCTTGGTTCAGCAATGGTCTGTTTGATTGCTGAGAAGTATAAGGGAAAGAAACAAGCATTAAGGATTTTTTTTATTGATTTCCACTTTCTTGGGTTTGCCTAGCGAAGAATTATATTTCCTTTGCGCTTCAGGAATTATTTTGGGGGCTCTGGCATAATCTCTTGACTCCCTCCACATTTTCTGCATTTTCTCTCAATTTCTTGGTTCAATTGTGAATTTTATTTTGCCTTCAGGATGCATTGGACTTTTGCGTATATACTGAAAATGGTGGGGTTACATGTACAAGAAAAACTGCAATGATGCTGAGCTCTATGACTTGGGAATGCGTGCAATTTCTTAAACCTTACCTTCTCATTTTTCTTTTAATTCGTTTGTTCTTTTTCAATCTATTTCAAATTTATCCAACTGGTGATTCTTCAAAATAAATTGCAGATAGTTTACACTTGCTTCCAAAGCTTCTTCATTTTTTTTTGGGTCCTTGCCATTTCTAAAACACGGTATGTTGCCAAATACACAATTTGATCTCACAAATATCGAACCGTATGACTTCAATAGTTAATAATGTGTTGATTTGGCAGAGAATAAAGATAAGAAAACAATGAATAAATGCTGTCACATGTCAGATTGGGCGTTATAATCAGTTTTCAAATGGAAAATTGAAATTATTGAGGCCTAGTTTTCCGGAAAATACAGAGCTATTTTCCTCAAGCTTGAATCTCTGATCCATGCTATACTGCTGACTTCTGCTTTTACTTGATGCAGATGCCCCTACTGTTCTCAAAGTTGCTATTATATTGCTGACTTCTGGATTGGCAAATAAAAAAGGTAGTAGGTCACAGCATCTTTATGCTTATTAAACATCCTCTGTTATTGCTAAATAAATTGAAATAACATGTTTTAGGAAATGCAACAGAGGGAGAGAGAGATTTACACTACACTCTAAGGGGGATCATCAAGGTCAATCCATTCATAAAGTTAGGTAAGAAGTTCCTCTCACGCATTTTTTCTCACGCATTTTTTTAAGAAGCTGCATAGCTCTACCAGTGTCTTTTATTTGAAGAAAACCCTAAGTTATGGTGTTAAATGATATCGAGTCTGGTAAACATCCCTTTTCTTCCATTTGGGCAAGCAACTTATCAGCCTCCAATATCATCCCTTTCTTGCAGAGGCCATTGATCATTATGTTATAAGTTACAACACTAGGAACCAAACCTTTTTCCGAGACTTGCTCAAACTTTTTTCTCGCTTCTTCCAATTTGCCTACTCTACACATCCCATTGATGACTTAATTGCAAATCTCCATACTTTGCTCATATTTACCCATCCCAAGGGATTGGACAAGAGCCATTGCCTCTTCAACGTGGCCATATTTGAAGAGCCCATTTATCATGGCGGAATATGTGAACAAATCCGGAGATAGACCAGCCGCAGGCATCTCATTGAACAACTTTTGTGCATCTCCTATACTTCCAACTCAACAAAGTTCAGGTATAAGTATGTTGTAACTGATTGTATTGGGCTTGAATCCCTTGTGAAGCATTTCTTGAAAAAGGTGAATTGCTTTGTCAGTCTTCCAATTCTTGCAATAGCCATTAATCACACATTGTAGCTAAATACATCAAGCTGAAGTCCTCTATCCACAATCGACTCAAACAGCTTTTCAGCATCATCCACTTGACCAGCAATATATAATCTATGAATAAGTGAAATATAAGTGATTAAGTTAGGCTCCTTCCCTTGCTTAATAATCAAATTGAAAATCTTCCTTGCTTCTCCCACCTTTCCCTTCTTGCATAAACAATCAATCAAAATTGAGAAAGTTTTGACATCAGGTGAAATTCCTTCTCCCAACATTCGATCAAAAAGCCCAGCAGCTTCCCTCCACATTCCCATTTGACAAAAACCATGAATCAGTGAGTTATAAGTGACTAACTCTGCAGAAATCCCTCGACCGACCATTTCATCAAAATATTCAACGGCTTCGTTCAGTCTATCTACACTATACAATGCATTAATCAATGAACTATAAACAACAACATCAGGACAAATACCTTTCCCTAACATATTGCCTCGTCAACATTCCTGTCATTACAAAGAGCATCAATAATCACACTGTAAGTCACCAAATTAGGGTCACAAATCATCTTCCTATGTAACTCAATAGCAGAATCAATCTCATGAATCTTGCAGAGGTATTTAATAAGCATCCCATACAGAGAAACATTACCTTGAAAACCTCTCTCAGTGAATTTATCAAACAGTTGAACAGCATCAAAAACTTTGCCCTCTAGACATAAAGCGTTGAGCAAAGTACTAACTGTAACAGAATCAGGTGAAAACCCCCTCTTTATAATCTGACCAAAAAGACCAAACCCACAATTTGTTTTCCTCGTATGACAAAAACAATTGGTCAAAATAGTCAACGTATACAAATCGGGCTTAATTTTACTACACCTGAGTCTTTCATACACACAACATCATAACCCTTGACCCTGCAAACTGAACTAAACAAATGATTAAACGTATCAATCTGAGGAACGGGCTTGGTTTGAATTAATTGATGAAAGTAATCTTGGGCTTTTCTGAGGTTGATTGCACCTGATTTACAATGCTACCTCGCGTGATACTCGAACTGGTTTGGAGCCAAAGAAGTAGTAGTTGCATTGGCTTTCTGATTATTTGGTTTTGAATTTGTTGAAGAGCTGGGCTGGTGAAAAAAGACGAAAGGCAGTGAATATTTTTGCCGCTTCGGCTAGCGTTTTCTGAAGAAGATTCGGCGCTCTTCAGCCACATCATGGGGCGTCTTAATCCAAGTCATGTCAATGCCGCCCAACTCTTACATTAATCTGAGAGAGAAATTTTTCTAAATAATTTTAATTATTACAGAACAGAAACTAAAAATTTATGTTATAAGGCATTACAACATAATTACAATTGAATTATTTAGGATTTAAAAAAAAAGTAATAATGATGAACATTCATTTGTAGTCAAAATTTTGTTCAAATTTTCTTTGACTAGGATTTGCTTGATCGAATTTGGGAGGAAAGGGGTGCGGGAGAACCTGGCCAAGAGCTTGATTGAGGCAAGGGAGAGAGCTGCTATCTGGTGTTTGGGTCGCTGCGATCACGGCACCATAATCGCATGTGTCAGTTGCTAAAATTTTAGAAATTTTTTTAAAATATTAAAAAATTACAAATTAATTTCCCTAATGTTTACAACAATATTAATACGAAACTATAGCTAAATTTGATAATAATATATTTATTATAAATAACTACTATAATATTAAATTTCTATAAATAACTAATTAAAAATATTGAATTACTTACAATTTTAATATTGATGAAAAAATTACTTACAATCCGATCAATTAAGGCCATATATGCCCTACATCCTGATCTGATTACTTTAGGCTGAAGCATAGATTGCTTTTCTTAGTCGAGTTGTTTTGTCCAGTCAAATGGTTCCCAGTCTCGAGCAAAATCAGCAACTGCCTGCTTCTGCGCCTCCACAGATTCATGCCTCCTCCGACGGTACATGTCTTCTTCTGGAAGACGAAGCATGCCTCTTATGACATTAAGTCCAAGGCTGCTTTTAAACTGTCTTTCATCATCAATTACATGGACAAACCCCTTGTTCAGACCAAATTCAACATGGAAATACGGAAAGTCCTTAGGAATTGAACCACGCAAGCCCTTCACACTCGTATCAATTAACTTTTTTGCATTGTGCTGGCTCCACTCATCTTCAGCTTCGTCAATTGCCTGAAGCAAGCTTACTTCAGAATCTTGTACTGTATATGGCAAGAAGAATATGTAGCACATGCAAATGAACAGACGTATGGATGGGGATGGGGAGATCGGTTCAGAAACATAAACCAAACCAGATATATTTTATTCGCTGGACAAGTATCTACCAACTTCCAGTTTCTTTTGACTCGTGTCTAAAATAAGAGAACGCAGGTAGTTTGACCATGAAAGGGAGTCCACAAAATTAAGGGCAGCAAAGACATCTTCACTTCTAGACTGATTAAATAGCACATTAATATAGACAAGCAAGCCCATCATTGTTTTTCATAAAGTGAATAATTATAATAGATACGCAACATGCAACCAGAACATGAAGAACATGAAGAACAATAAAGTCGTTATGAATGTCCACATCTAACCTTTTTAAAATAGAGAGGGGCCTGTTTTGCAATTTCTTGGGGCAAAGGGATGCACTCAATCAAACAATGGCGACGTTGTTGTCCCAAACCCATCACACTTTCAAGAAACACCAATTCCTTCTCCTGCTTAGCAAACATCATGATAAGGCATTTCTTGAAGTTGCGAATTTCATCCCACACATGATTGTCAATGGTTCTAGTTGCTAACTCATGCTGCAAAAGCAAAAAACTCTTCATATAAAATTTCTAGTAATCAGGTCAATATAATGCATATGGGCTAACCAAGGAATTCCTCTGATACCAAAAATTTACTACAGCAACTAGACTACCTGCATTGGTAAGATGCAACAATGACCAGACACAACAGACTGCCACTGTGGCAACATCAGATAAGTAAAATTTGCTATTGCCACAACAAGGTGTCTTGGCCGGTTTGGATTCTCAAAGCAAAAGAGACAGCGCTCTTGCTGAGTTAATATACGTTTTGCTATGGCTCTTTCTGCACCCTTATTGTCATTTCCTTCTCTCTTCTTCCGGGACTTTCTACTTGGACCATCCTCAAAATCATATTCATCATCTGCCCGACCAGATAGACTGTATAGTTTGTTCTGCATTATCTTTTGCGCTAGATGCTTATCAGCATTGTCATCCTTCTTTTTTCGGACAGAGGTATCATGAATAACATACCTAAAAATGATTAAAAAAAATGAAAATGAAAATTAATATAGCAACTCTCACAAAGGTATATGATCCTATGATCCAGGGAAACTATGTGATTAACAACAACAGTACCTATAAACAACTTCATGCATTTAAAGAGAGAAAAAGAAACAAGAATATAATGCAAATTACCGGTCTGAGCTTCCAATTTCTTGATGTTTAGTTGGCTTATCACACACGCCATGATTTGCCTTCATTTTCTCAACTTCTTGCTAATAACAACAAACAAAAATAAAAAGCTATAATTAACCACCAAAGAAGAAGCTCATACTCTTAATGATTGATTTAACAAGTACAAAGATTTTTACAAACAAATGGTTTCGCAAATATACATATGATCTAGCATGTTTAATATTTCAAATATCAGGTTCATAGGGAAAGACACAATCAAAGGTCAAACTACTCCATTTTTACACTAGCCTATTCTTAAAATAGCATATAGAAAATTTAAACATAGATTACTGGATTTTATCAACAGCAGCTCAACTCAGGTAGGGTTGACAGAAAAAGTGAGGGTGGCGAATAGGAAGCAAGGTGAAAACCTCCAGATGAGTGACCATAGGTACCAGCACATTCACAAAAAGCTTTGCCTAGCTTATCATACAAAGCCAGGACTAAAAAAATCAGAAGGGTTTTGTAATGACAATTTCACCCAGCATTTCTAAGTCTTTCACCATAGATTAGATGAAGTTTAACATCTTTTACCCTAAATAGATGCAAGAAAGGAGAAGGCAGTTAGGAAAACATTGCCATACCAAAATTTTATTAGCTTCTTCATGCTTTCCTTTCAAATGCAACTGCATCGCCTTAGCAGCCAACTTGTTGACACTCAATCCCTCCTCAACCATTACAGTATTTTCACTGCGTATTCTTGTTTCTGACAATAACACATCTGACTCAACATTTCCCTCACTGGTTGGATAGAAATCAGCAGAACCACCAGCATCCTTACACTGCTGGCGACTAAATTCATGCATGAAGCTTCCATCATTTGCAAACTTATTTAAGCTGGAGACTGCAGCAGAGATAATGTTAACATCCTTGGTGCACATATTTAGACCTTTTTGCTTTCCCCAGGATAAAGAATCATGAGCTTTAGGGGCTTTCATTTCAGGATGCCGAAGAGACACATCCTTCAAGTAATCCCGACCAGAGGTCTGCTCATCACAATCATAAAAGTACAACATGCCAGAAAAAGATTCAGTTTATCAATCATAAAATATTATGAAAGTGTTTCAATCCAAATTACAAAATCAATGACAGAACAAGAAAGAAAAAGTTAAAAAAAAATGTTGCATCTACCTTCTGAGTATCTCTTTCTGTCTGATCTTCTGCACCTGCTTGGTGTTTGTCAGTTTGCCCCCTTTTCCTGTTTTTTATGGCATGCAGATGCGCATGAGATGGAGCAGCCCTGTGAGATGCGGCAGATACAGCCAGTTGACCAAGAGAACCCCAGCGTTCTTCCACAACCTGAACCATTTCAATGCATAAAAACCAAATCCATAAAGGTCGTGATTGAAAGGATCTGAAAGGCACAGTAGTATACCTCCTCAAATCTCCGTCCTTCTCGAGCAGCTTGCTCTTGTGCACGCTTCAAGGCTTTAAGTCTCCAGCTTGCACCTCCATCACCAATAAGTGAAGACGACAAAAGTTGTTCTCCACCAGCTTTATTCTCATCTGCATCTTCTGGATAACCGCTTCCATTATCCTTCAGATAAGGGTTCAACTCCCTTGGATTCATCTTCGGTGTCTGGTAGACAAAGCAAATAATATTTAGACACCTAACAACCATGTATATTTAACGACAGCAAACAGAACATTCATGTTACAAGTAAACAAGCAAGCATATAAACAAGATTACATGCAGTCAAATGACAATCACATAGGTGCCATGCAAGCTAGCAAACGAATGTTTCAAATGAGAAGACATGCGCTCAAGATGCCATCTAAAACATGATTTGGCAAAAATGTACATAAGTTTCCAAAATTCAAATAAATACAACAAAAATTCAGAACTTGGCAAGAAGAGGATAAAGAAACGCAACCCAAAACTTAAACACATTATGAAAAATTGAGATCATACCTCCTCAGCATGGGCTTCATCTGGCTGTTTGTCAACAGCCACCGTAGGCTTTCTATCTTTCCTCTCTGCAGGCCTCAACATCCACTCTAACCCCATTTCCTTTCTCACAATTTCTTTCTCATTTAAAAAATCAGATCCTTTAATGTCATCTACATGGCAACATAAACAATATTGACCAAATGAACATTATAGATTGAAAAACACTATCAACATTTAGAACCAAAATCACTGCAAAAGTACATACCAAATGAGTCACCTGCAGTGTCCTCTTCACCTTGTCTTTTCTTGTTTCTTTTCTTTTTATCTCTTCTAGTTCTTTTTCGGCGCTCATATTCTGAACCAGATGAAGAATAATCCTCAGATAAATAATGTTTCCAACCACTTCTAGTTTTCTTCTTTGGACTACCTCTAACCTCATCATCAGAACCTTCATCATTACTTCTCTTACTCTTCTTTTTTTACTCTTATATTTTCTTTCATCTTGCTCAGAACTGCCCTTACTATCACTTTCACTGTCACTGGACAAATGCTCATCAGATGAGTACCATTTCTTGCTTTTTCTTGACCCTTTTTTTATTCCCTCAAGATCATCATCTGAACTACTGTAACTTGAAATCTTCTTCTTTCTCTTGTGTTTTTCCTTCCTACTACTGGATTTCCTTCGCTTTACATCTGATTTTTCATCTTCTGACTAACAATAAGTACCCGAATTAAAAAAAAATAATTAAAATTAAAAGCAAAGTTGAGATTTTATTAAGTTGAGTGTAGTTTTAAGAATCAAAAGCAATCTACATAGTGATAAACTGTACCTTATCAACTTGGTCACGAGGTATGAACTTCACCCCAGAAAGCATTTTGTTGATCCTCTAAAATTTTTTAATAACAATTCAACAATGTCTATCTCTGAAATTATTTTGAATAAGAAAAAGAAGTTAAAACAATCATAAACTCTACACAGATATATAACCAAACATGCTTATACAACATAAATTGGATTAGTAATCAACCCAAAAACTGCAATAATAAAATTACATGATTAAAAAAAACAACGTCAACGAAATTTACGAATAAATTCAAAGCCTAATTCAATAACAAGAATAATATTTTAGCTAATTCCAGTTAAAAAATTCAATTAAAAGAGATATAAAAATGTCAAGTGAAAAACAACTATTTCACAATAAGTAAAGTTGCCTAGAATTACAGGTATTACTCAAAAAAATGTCAGTGAGTATGCAAAAACGTTGTTCGAGCCTTTTGAGAGACCATATCCTCCTCCCAGCAAAATATTCGCACATACAGGGGAAAACTATTATTTTTTTTTCAAAATGATACAACAGAAAGATAGCTTTATTCTATTTTTCCCAGTTAAACCTAAATCATCATTAACGCACCAAAAAAGAAACTGACATATCAAACGAGCTTGTAAAAAAAATTTTAAAAAAATCTAAAAACATAAAATCACCAGCTGACTGTTATCGGAAGCTTAACAGTTCCAAAAAGAAAAAAAAACTCACAATAGTAGCTACTGTTATCCGTTACAGAAGACAAAAGTAAGTGAAACACAGCAAAGAAATACATACATATAAACAATTGCGTGCAACAAAATACACAAACATGTATGTATAGTGCGGAAGTAGAGGAGAGAGAGGATTGAAATCGAAGAAATAAACGCACCTTAAACGCTCGATGTCGTTAGGCGAGAAAGATTTCGCGAGACGGTGGTGTTCGCAATTGAAAAACCCTAAGAGCTTCAGAGAGATAACATTACAAGCAAGTACGAACCGTTTCTCTCTCTTCTCCGCCCTCTGGCTCCCACTTATAAACATGTAGGTCCCACGAAAGTGTGTTTAGACACCGTACATCTCGACAGTTATTGTTTATTTCCCATTAGGAAAATGATAACATATGCCTTTAAAAATTCAATAAAATCATTTTAAATTTAATTTGTATGTAAATGAGAAAAATAAAATAAATATAATAATAATTAATAATAGTAAATACGTATATTCATAAAATTATTTCAATCTTTTTTTTTGTGCAGTACAGCCCGGCGTGTCAAAAGCAACCTTAAGAATTAACATCTCTTGATACCAGGGACTAGTGTAAAAAAAAACTGAAATTATACGCTTATATGTAATATTTCTAAAATTTGGGAACCTATATGTTATTACCCAAAAGTATTCCGTAGTAACGAGCCCGCCCACCTTGGGTGAACGGGCTGGCCTTCGTTCGAACTCTCTGGGTTGGATTACTCGGCGTTAGTGAAACATTTTGGCCCAAATGATAGACACTATATTTATTTATTGTTATAGTTTCCACTGATAAATGATAATCTGAGGGCAGGTAAGATTTTGACCGAAAGGAGGCATTAAAGTTTCAAATCAGGATATTCAAATATGCACAAACTGCTAAGGATAGGCCAAAATCTTTCTACCCAGTTGATAAACTGTTCACATTGACGTAAATGAATTAAGATATGTATCAACAGCTTGCCTTTTTTTTTGCTTAATTTGCTTTATTATTCCCCTTAAGTTGCACAAGATTTATGAACTTCTTATTACTTGTCTGCCCGTTCTTCTTTAATATATACAAGAGCTCCTACGTGGGCTCAGCCTTGTCAGCGGGTCAAACATGCACAGCTAATCTTGAATCCCGTCCTGAAACGTGCACGTTAGCTAAAATATACATGTTAGATAAGCCTATAGAAAGTCAAAATTTCAACAACTACGAGTTATCTAAATTCAGAATGCTACTTCTATAAATACCCATCACCCATTTCAATCTCAACACATAATATACAGATTGATAAAACACAGGAAAGCAAGTTAGTATGGCATCGGAATGCAAAGGTAATGTTAGAGTCTTTTAGTGCTAAATTTGCCAAGAATATATATGTGCAGCAGTTCCTCTAAGCTTGATGGAAATCCATTCTTGTTTGTGTATTGTTGTGATTATAGGTAAGAGTTCGTGGCCTGAGCTTCTAGGAGCTAAAGGCGAGGTGGCAGCGGCAACAGTTGAGAGGGAGAATCCATATGTTTCTGCTGTGATTGTGCTGGAAGGAACCATTGTCACACAAGAGTTCTCATGCAATAGGGTTCGTGTTTGGGTTGACACTCACAGCACCGTCGTTAAGGTTCCTACTATTGGTTAGCATTTGATGCATGGGCAGTCTTCAATGATGTATTACTTTCCATTAGAATGAAATAAAAGGAACGGTGTTCCCTATGTTTAATCATTGCACAACAATAATAGGATCGATGAATAACCATAATTCGCTTCACTGTGTTGGAAACGAATTACTTATACATACTTCATTGATTACTATTTGCCATATTGAAACTAACTCACCTAGTATAAACTATCTTAATGATAGGATTTGCCCTTTGTAATGTGTTTGTAGCTCAGACAATGAATATTTATTGGTCATATAAATAAAACCCCCTTATATCAACTTGCACAATTTACGAGAACCATCAAAAGAAACATATAACTTTGAATATGAACACGATCTTCACCGCAATCCCTTAAAGTCAATAGCACATTTTAGCACGTGTTGGCATAGATTACATTTTACATGAGGAATAATTAACTTTACAATTGAGTTAAGAAAATGCTTCGACTTTGCCTGCTGCGTAAGTTTGTGCGTGTTAGATCGGTTTAGCATGATCGATCACCATGCAAGTCAATGCTGGCCTCTAACATATCAGACGGCAGGATTCCTCCATTTCTGTTGATAGTGATTCAAGTCGAAGTACCTTTCCAAAGTATACAGATTATCTCACCCAGTGTTGTGTTAATTTGCAACTTTTGAAATAATTAGACCGTTAGTTGTAATTTCTAATAGGATCTTGCTAATAGCAGTCATGGATTAGTGGAAGATTTATTTATTATATTATATTTTAAGTTAAAAATATATAAAAATTGAGGACTAGAATCTTATCATCTAAGTCCCTAAATTGTTATGTATTTATAAATAAAAATAAAATTTATTTATTTATAATAAATAAATCTTCAACCACCACCATCATTAGTGAGAACTTGTTTCAGTTTTATCATATAAAAATTTTAATAATTGCATCAAATAAAGTATTAGCAAGTACTCTAATGGAGCATCACCTCAACGTGGATGGACAGGCTTATTAGTTAAACGACAATTAGTACTTATATTACAACCAATTATTTCTCGTATATTTTTAAATTTTTGCTATGAAAAATGGATACGAATTTGAAAGTTGATCAAAATATTTTTAAACATTAAATTACAAATATTATTTTGATAGTCAATATTAGTGGATAATATATTTATTTCAGTTGGGGTTGGGGACCTATTAATGCAAATAGATAAACTATATTCTTATTTAAAAAAAATACAAAATGGATGACATATATGATAATCTCCCCAATCGTGGCAGGATTGCAGACAATTAATTATGGCCATGTTTCATGCATTTTCAACCCTCAAACCATGCGGCCTTGTCAAGAAATAAAGTTTCACAAGTCAAATCAACGAGCCCCTCGGTATTTGAAAACATTAATCAAACTCTCAAGCCTTTGTATGACTGGTGCACATCGTGAGATCATTATGCACGCAATATCTGATGGAAGAACGATTCAAGTTTGCCAGATAATGGAATTCCGAAGAACAAACGTCAGCGTCTTCGTATTTTGGATCATATTCGCCAGCAAAAGGCTGGCCTTCTCAATTTTTGTACGCAATTAATTCTAATTTTAAAACGAACAATTAGCTAGCCATGTTTTGCGTCAGATTCCACTAGCTAGCCGCCGCCAATTTACTTGGCAGCCAAACAGGTGAATGAAGCGATGAGAAAATACAGCAGCCATTGCAGAAACTTTTCTGCTGGTAAATTTGGATAGAAGTTGCAGGTTAAAATAGCTGCTTTACTTCGTAACACAAATGGCCAAGGTATTCATTCTATATTGTAGAAAATAAATCAGCAAGAATGTATCATGGACCTGGACAATTGGGAATCTTACAATAATATTTTTCTACAAATTTTCCAAGGAGATTTATTCTTTTAGATGTACAAAACTTTCTCTGTATGTGTATTTGATGTACAACAAATATACATGTAATGAGACGTAAGGGAAAAAAAAATTGAAAGAATGGACAGAGGATATAACTTTGAAACTGTTTCTTGACCTGGATTAGTCTAGCTAATGTCACGATGATTCTTCTGAATTCAACTGGCAGATGGAGTTATTTATCTTCATTTATTGTCGATAGCAACTCCAAATAAGGCCGTGAGACGAGGATATGCAGTACTAGAGTGAGACAAAGCATCACCAGCAACATTCATTTCCTTGACTTGACAGCCGGTGCCGCCGGTGCCAGGAATGAAGGTGCAGCTGGAGGCACCAGGAGGAGTGACAGTACCCCTTGGAAGAGACTGCAAACCCTGTAGTAATTCTTTCTTCATCAAAACTTCTCCAGGCAAAACCCTACTGGCGTTGCTCGGTTGGGCATGCAGAAGGAAAATAAGAAGAGCTGCCAAAATAATATTGAGAACACTCATGACTCTCGGTAAGTATGTACATTTCGTAAGGAAGTGAGGATATTTATAGCCTCAACTTGTGAAACAAATTGTATACGATTGAGTTTTGTTTACGAAAGATTTGACTCTGGGGCTGTTTTTCCTTATTAAAATATTCAAGAAATTGAACTGGTCATAAGCAACAGGGAGTTTGGGTTTCGGATTCGATAGGCGGGTTTCAATTTTCTGTCTTCTGGGTTTATGTTAATATAAATTAATAGAGTTTAGATATGGGAATAATGAAAGGAAGTCTTTGATTGCTTAATGAAATCAACTTTCAGCTTTGGCTTCCGGTGGTCTTTGTGAGAGGAAACATCTTGGGGACTGCCACTTGCTTGGACTTTGAATGCTCGAATTAAAAGAAAGTGCTTGTGTTCGTCAATGCCGACATTCATAATGTGTTTGGTGATGACTTCGGATTTATAAATGAGATTTCAATAACTCATCTCATCGGTGGGGGTGGTAGCATTAGCTAGTCTTTTCCATCTTTGTGGATTAACATCTCTTACATCAAGGCAAAATACAGTCTAACCATGAGATCAAGATCATCAATGACTTATCTCGTTGGTGGTGGTTGTATTAGCTAATCTATTTCCTCTTTGTGGATCAACATCTCTTACATCAAGGAAAAGTGATGTCTAACCATGAAATTAAGATCATCATCAATGACCCATCTCGTTGGTGGTGGTGATGGTAGCATTAGCTAATCATTTTCGTCTTTATGGATTAGCATCTCTTACATCTAGGCAAAATATAGTCTAACAACTTGAGTGAAAGCATTCAGCCCAAGTACTTACATTTATTAAATAAAAAGTCCAACGTTAATATCAATTCAAATCTAACAATTAAGAAGAAAAGTCCGAGAAAGTGGAGACATGCCATAAAATTAAGAATAAATGCAAGAAAGGACCACCGGTTAGTGAAGGTCTCAATCTTCGCCATGATTAGATTGTTGTACACGACAAGGTAAGGAAACCAGATGGAATTATAATTAATTCTTAATGCGCCGCCATTTTGCACATCACTTGGCTATTTCCTTGCCTTACTTTATCATATAGATGAGGGTGTTATGCAGGCATGGTCTTGGTAGATTAATAAAGCTCTTAAAATGTAAGCCACACACACAGTCAGATCAAATTAACAGGGAAAATACACCACTGAGTTCTGGTCTCATGAACAGGGATGCTTCATCCACCTGAAATTATTTTCTAGAGCGCAAGATCAAGTATAGCAGGATTACAAATTTTGTTTCTAGAAGAATAATTAGAAGCTTTGATCGCATAAATAAGGTGAAGGCAATAGTAAAAGTTTCAGAGGCGATTCAAACATGATGGCTATAGCCAAAGCTATTCAGTGGCAGCAACAATGGTCGAAGGGAAGTTTCAACCCAATTACAGTCTTCAATGGTAAGACGTAATCGGCTGGAATTTTATATTCAGTACAAGTGATAACTATAAGGTTCTAAAGATAATAGTAAACAGAAAACTCACCAAAAAAAAGGTAACGAATGTTTAAAATCTCTTCATATGTAGCTTGAGACTGGCACGGACTTTCTGTGTGAGTTCTGGGTCAATTTTGACAGTATCTGGGTACAGCACAGGAGATCTAATCAATGACACTTCAAAATCTAAAAATACACTCATACATGCATAAAATAACATTTGTCAACCACACTTATCGCTTACGATTTCGAAGCAGAGAATTTCAAGTGCAAAAGGAGGCATCCTGGCCAATCCAGAAAGGAGGATGAGTATGATGTCAATTAGCATCAGCATGCATTCAAAGCAATCGGGTAACTCATACCTTTTTAGCACATTAATGGCTTATATTGCACCTAGAATTCCCAAAACTCCATCATACTTCCCAGAGTGCGGAATGTCATCTATGTGAGAACCCGTTACAGCTGGAGCGAGCTCTGCTTCATCGCCAGTCCTGCATAAAGGAGAGCAAAACTGAGAGTAAAGTCGAAACCTTTTTGAGGACACAAAAAGAGAATTGCGAAATTTGTGCCCCAAAGAAACGAGGACAGAAGGTGTTAAATGCAAGCTTTGAAACTTTGGAATAATTTATGGAACAAACTTGTTGGAATCTTTATCTTTGTAACAACGAGGACAAGTTTTAGTAAAGAACAGGAAAAGAGAATGAAAAAGTCAACAGGATAATTCATTATAAAAAGCACAAGACCATGTAAACCCTTCTCTTATTTCAGTTGCAGAGGAAATTATTTGCATTTTCTCAGAAGATGCAGTATTGAGTGCTCCATATTCATAATTTTACCTATTTCCGATGCCAATAAAATATCAACCCAAAAATGGAAACTGGAAGAGAAACTCAAGAGTCAGAACGAATGGAACAGGTAACTCCAGTCCCAGGCAAAGTAAACCGGCCTTAGTGCAAGTTTATTGAGTTCATACAAAGAAGTATGAAATTTTTTTTTCAACTTGATTATGACTGACAATTCCTGATAACCCAAATCCTGAAGAGAAAGATGAAATCTCAACATCTACCAAATACATTACCAACTGCATCCTCTCTAACTGTGAGACCTGAGAGCCGCATCTAGTTTTCGATGTATGTGCATTTAGATATCGCAAACAGATAACATAAACACCCAGCTTATGAGAACAGCCATTGGCCTAAGTAGCACTGTAAGTTAACTACAACACAAAACGTAGAAAATATTTTACAACTACTGCTAATTGGAAGCAAGATTATCATCTGGTACATTACCTGCCTGCCAATACATCCATTTCAGCGGAGAGAATCCTAGTAACTGATGGGGCGAGTGAGTCCGAGAAAGTTGATGGCCCATCAATCTAAAAAGCAAAATGAAAACACACAGACCGAAAGAAAAAGAACATATTTTTATTAGAAAACAAAGACATCCCATATTATTCAATCTCATACCCTGGTTCCTTTGAAACATTTCTTTCTTATCGGCAATACCCTGGTTAATGGGCATTCCTACTGATAATTATTATCACCTATATTGGGTTTGATTCTTTATTGTTTAAAGTGGGAAATTTCTCATTCACAAATATTGAGCTCCAATTGGATTCGAAAATGGAGAATTCTAGTGAAGTACTTCGAGCTAAGTAATTTTATCAATATATATCATATTGTTTCATTGTGGTAAAGTAAGCAGCGCAATTTTCATTTATTTTGTTCATGCAGTGCTGATAGCGTGTTCGAGCAAGCTGAGGCCTTGCCACTTGGGCTTCATTCTTCGTTATTTTGAAATGACATGGCCCTGCCAGGCTTGGTTATTTTGTTTTTAGAAATTTCTGTACTGAGAGAAACTATTTTGATTAGGTTAAGCATCCTTTCCCCACTGAATTGTATACTCATGATATGAATGCTTGCCTGTACAGGACTCAAATCATTTTGTGCTCTTCTTCTCGTTCTTTCTCTAGATTGATAGATGCAGATGGAATGCCCATGTCAATCAGTTTAGCACTAAAACTGTCTATCCGCTAATAACACCTTCTTTTATGTATCACTTGTGTTTATAGGATGAATTTGTCACAAAAGCTCATTCTTTTGAGAAGCTGGAAGTGGGGGCTGAGAAGTGTTCGGCGCAAAGTGAGAGATTTAGCAGTGAGAAAGTGGAGTTTGAATCAGCAATCTACGCAAGGTGCGTGAAAAAATAATGCTCTGATATTTTTGATCTGTAACTGGAAACCAAGGAGAAACAGAACAAGAATAATACTTAATGCGGGGACATTGGAGCCCTTCCCTCTTTTCCTGTATGACTGCTGAATATTCATCGAGTGTTTTGAACACAAGGATGGGACATTCATTTTAATCTTCAGAAGATGCTTTATACACCACGAATTAGATTACTCAGTGAAAACACATTGCTTAATTTGGTTTTTCATGTTGTCAGGGCGGAAATTATCATATTGAAAGGAACAGAGACAGACCTTTCGATTAAACTTCAATGATTGAGCAAATTCGTTTCTCAAAATCAGAATACCAACTTTTCGGTAAAGCATTGACTTCAACCGGGGGAATCAGGCTGTGACTGGTGGACTTGTGTAAGCAGTTGTTCATTGACATGGTTTGTTTATCATTCACCCTTGGGGAAGAACCAATGGGAAACTGCAAAGTTACTGCATTTTTAAACAATAATAACATGTAGAATGAATGAATTTCCAAATTGCAATTGAAACAACTTGAATGCAACAGAAAACTTGGCACAGAACATTACATCTATTTGTTTCATGGTGTTTGCATTTAGGCCTTCTGGATGTTATTACATTTAGGGAGAAAAAAACGATGATTGTTTTTGTCATCTCAAACATCAAAACAGACTTACTTATTTGGTGGGATGCCCCGTTTTCTACAAAATTTATAGCAAAACTGCTTCCCTAGAGAACATTTGGAAGTTAGTCAATGGCTGTAGACATTGACAATGTACCAAGTAGAGATCTAGTAGAATTGAAGTGACTGCTTTGTTTGGTAAGAAGCTACTCAAGCATTTTTACAAGACGCTGGATCACACTTCTTGCTGACAGCTCGGGAACCAACATGAAAACCTGCAACTGGGAACATTTTGTTCCTTCTCCTGTTATTGGCCAAATCAACTGCTGATGGACAGGCCAATATGCCGAAAATCCTGATTGCTTTAGAATGCTGTAAAGATTGCTTTTCTTACTCAAGTTGTTTTGTCCAGTCAAATTATTCCCAGTTCTGTGCAAAATCTGCAACTGCCTCATTCTGTGCCCCCACAGATTCATGCCTCATCCGATGGTACATGTCTTCTTCCGGAAGACAAAGCATGTCCCTTACGAGACAGCGCTCTTGCTGAGTCAATATACGTTTTGCTATTGGCTCTTTCTGAATCCTTGTTGTCATATCCTTCTCTCTTCTTCCGGGACATTCAACGTGGACCATCCTCAAAATCATATTCATCGGCAGCCCAGCCAGATAGACTGTATTGTTCTGCATTGTCTTTTGCGCTATATGCTCACAAGCATCATCATCCTTTTCTCTCTCTCTCTCTCTCTCTTTCTTTTTGGGACAGATGTATCATGAATAACATACCTAAAAAAATTAAAAAGAAAAAAAGAAAGAAAGAAAATGAAAATTAATATATCAACTCTCACAAAGATTAAAATATGATGCAGGGAAACTATGTGTTTACCAAGAAAAGAAAAGTGAGGAGAGGGAATAGGGACAAAGGTAAACCTCCAGATGAATGGCAATGGGTAGACTAGACCAGGATATTCACAAGAAGCTTTGCCTAACTTATCATCCAAAGCCAGGACTACAAAAATCAGTAGGGATTTTTAATGACAATTTCACCCGGCATTTCTAAATGGGTTTAACATCTTTTACCCATAATAGGAGCAAGAGAGGAGAAGCAAGTTTCCGTATCAAAATTTTATCAGCTTCCTAGTGCTTACTTTCAAGCGCAACTGCATCGCCTTAGCAGCCAACTTGTTGGCACTCAATCCCACCACGACCATCACAGCATTTGCACTAGGTATTCTTGGTTTTTATGATACCACTTCTGACTCAACATTTCCCTCATCGGTTGGATAAGAATCAAGGAAACCATCCTCGTCTTTTAACGAGAGAATCATTGGAGTGCTTGAATGAGAGAATCCTAATCCAATAATAACCACACGGGAACTGACTGCGATATTAGCACAGCAGCAAAGTATGTTATTGATTTTGTTCCAATGTTTGGTTGCATGGTTCTGCATGTAGCCCTTTTTGGGGGTGGGATTTGGCTCCACTCTTGGTTGGATTTGCCTTATATCTAAATAATCACAACAGCAAATATTTTTGGATTAAAGAAAAAAGAGCAGCGAAAGCATCTCAATTTCGAGGTTTGATACTGGCCCTGTAGATCTTTACTTGGGCCGTCTGGCCTTGGAAACGACATGCCGCCCGCTCATCTGAGTTAAGATGACAAGTCGCATGCTCAAGGGATGCATCAATAGCCACGAACACAAGCAATGACCCGGCTTTGGGTTGCTGGCTGAAACGCATGCACCATCGCACATAGCAAAATGAATTTCATCATGCAACTTAAGCAATTGAAGGGAATGACCAAAACACGATAAAGCCTCCTTACTCGGATAAAAGAAAGAAAGAAAAAATAACTAAATAAAGGCAGAATCACTCTTTACATAATATTTTCTCAGATGGAAAGATTACACCCTCACTCCAAATCTAATACCCAGCAATCTCGTCAAATACATTATTGCAACGGACATTTAACCCCTCCAGTTTGAGGGGAGTACCTTCCTCTAGTGTCCGTTTGATGGACGGTATACTGTATAGCCATTAACCCCGCATGCCAAATTTGAATAGTCCTGGTGGTAAAATGGGTAACCCTCGCTCTCTGTATTCCTCGTGCCAAGTAAAGATAGATCGGAACCACCCATCTGCCACAAGGTTGGAACCATACCATCCATTTGCCCATTCGAATAGGGTAGTGCATTTGTCGCTTGGGGAATGAATTCCCTTATGGAGTCGAAAGGGCCACCAGAAGAGCTATACCCCCTTTGCAACCCACCATCATGGTAGCTCCGTGTCCGCTCAAACCTACACGAGCTGGGTGACGACCCCATGTCAGTTGACATACCCATATCACATGGAAATGAAAACTGCCGGTTTAATAGGTGCGGCCCATTGCTAAGAGACTGGAGAACTGTGCTTGCTCTAGCTGCCACACCAACACCATGTTCATCATCAAGCAAGTCATTTATGATATCAAGGTGTGGGAACTCATCAGCCAAAACACCTTGAGCTTGACGTCCAGATGTACAGGCGGGTAACTCATTGGAGAAGTGCTCTCTGGATCCACTGGGCACAGGCTTGTACAAGTCAAGGTTTTGAATATCATTAGCCAGGGAAGATTGATTGCAATGCATGATTCTGCCGGTATCCCTTTGAGAACTCTCCATCCACTGGTGCCCATTCTGTAAGACATCTCGAGTTACCATGCTAAAAGGAAAGCCTGACTGGACTGGATTTGGGTCAATCCTCTCTGAGCTCTGCGGTAAAAACATAGGTGCAGATACCAAGGACGGCTGCTGTGAGTATGCTGGTGATGGGTTTAGTCCTAAACTCGGAGAGTTAGGATGAATTAAGCCAGATGAACCTGAACCAATGGGGTTTCCCATTTTGGCATTTCTATAGGACTGAGGAACATAACTATGGTTGGCAGGTAAAAGGTCAGGACCCAACCGGCCAGCTGCACTAACTGAACGGCCAAGCAAAGGGGCTGTATGCACCATGGAAACAACAGGTGCAGTTGGCCGAGGACCAGGGACAAGAGGAGCACTAGAGGGTCTGGACATAAGAGGTACTTTCTGTTCCATAGGTTTTTCAGTCTGTTTTGTAGTTGCAGACTTCTGGATCTCGGATTTGAACACACCAGCAACTTGGGATGAAGGGCTCAATGCTGTTACTTGATCAGTCTGCTTTTGACCATTTGAAGATGCTTTCATATGTGAAACAGGATGTGGATCTGCAACAGTAATTCTCTTGGATGCTGACTTTAATTGAACAGTGGACTGGAGATTCCCAGGAGGGCTTCTTGAAGAGGATGTTACAGCTATTGTGTTTTCTTTAGGTCTTTCCATCTCAACTGGATCTATGATGCTCAGTTTCTTTTGCAGCAATGGAACTTTTTCCTATTACACAAAAAAAGAAATTATCATAAAAAAAAAGGAAGAATACATGATCATTACAACAGACGCGATATATGTATATAAATATATACACATTCGAAAGCTTTACACGAATTTGTTGAAATAACCATAGAAAAAAAAACTAAAAGCTATAGAGATTAAAAACAACAAAACATACATACCAAGAAAAGGCACTACAATTGAGCAAACACAAAATTGACTTCAAATTCAAAAACTTTAAACATACAAGAAAATAAAATTTTTCATTCCCTCTTTATTACAATCTGTAAAGATGTACATGTTGCATCCCAACACAGAATTTTGTACAACTCTAGAAAACTACACAAAGCTACCACATATATTTTGGGGCATTGATCATACAAAACATATCTACTAAACTTTTTTTTCATTTGCACATACGATGACACAAGTTGCAGATCAGTGAATTAAAGCACTTTTTCAGTTAAATATTGTATTTGGTAGTGTCCATCATTTCCAAAATGCATTAATTATAGATGTAAAATATATTGTCATTGAAACTGTATTGATCCAATTTGCATGGACAAGAACCATAGAATACCAGACAATCTACAGTTCACAGTAAAAGAAATTGTATCCAGCAGCATCTATCATTTCCCAAGTAATTTGCTTGAAAGAGAACCACAGAATACAAGACAGATTCCAGGCTTATGGTTTCGTAAGAAAATTTGTATAGAACCCTCAAACTTGTAGACATTTTTAGGAATACAGCACATGCTTCTAAAGCAGTCCATACTCCATAAGAGTGTCGTGCCCTCGATTAACATAAATAACTTGCAATGTAAGCATGAGGCTAAAAATGTCAAGGACAAGATGACAACTTTATGACAAACTACACTGTACAATTAAATACAGCTTTTTCCACAAAAAGACAATGAAATAAGTAATCTGTTCCATAATTGATAACCCAAACAACTGCTTAGCCAGAATATCAAAATACAAAAATTATAGAAAGCTGATAAGTAAATGAAGTCACACAAAAATGGATACAAAACTTTCATGCATATGAGATGCTTGATACTTCTCAAAGCTTTAAAATTCTCAACCTACATAAATATCTGAGATTCAACAGAAGAAATTGCAGTGATCCACCTTAAGAACATTTTGCTCAAGTAATTTTGCTGGATCTTGCAAGGACGAAACAGCCTCATACTCGGATTCGTGTACCTTATAGCTTTCAGAGACATCATTATGTTCTGTTGCATCTGTAGCAGGCCTAGACGGCTGATCATCTGCTTCGGGTCCCCAAATAGTCCCATTCTGTGTAGCCTTCCCCCAACTGTTCTTCCCTCTTCAATGAGACAAATCAAGTAAATTGATCACGTCCTTTTAGTACCAGAAAAGCAAATGTAGCACATATATTTACCTGCTGGGCGATTTTTTATTTTGGTAGTTCGTAAATGTATTCCCTTTATAGGTCCCATTCATCACCACTGATGGCACTGAGTCAGTAGAACATGATGAGGAACTATCATCCATTACAGATGGGCTCCTTTTTTCAGTCATTCCATTCGGTACAGATGATATGCTGCAAACTCCACTGCTACTGGCTTCTGTGGGAGCAATAACTTCAGATGCATCAGTGTCCCAATAGACAGGGCTAACATCTCTGTCTTCTGAATCAGGTTGAAGTACTTCCATGATACCATCCACTGAATCAGGTTGAAGTACTTCCACGACACCATCCACCAAATCAGAAACATCAGAGACATCCTCCAGCACATCAGGCTTTTCAAGCAAAGGTTGGGCATCCTCCACAATGGATTCTTTTTTCTTGTCACTAGGGTTTTCTTCTTCATGTTTGTCTTGTAGAGATGCATTTAGCCTTTCCTCCCTCTTTTTTTCTTTCCCCTTTGCGATTGTTCCGTTTTTGTTTAGCCTATGAATACAAATAAGAGAGTACTTTTATATTTGACATAAGTTAGCAGAAATATGCACGAGGAATAAATAAATCTAACTGTTATATTGCATGTCAGGTAGCCCCATAAGAGACAAATATCAACCATATCACCAAATCAATAACCAAAAATCAGGTGAAATGGCAAAAAAGGATGATCATTTGATGACGAGCAGCTAATATGGGAAATATACGGCATATGAGCATATAAGCAAAAGAAGGTAAAAGTTGTCATATAAGAACTTTTTATGAACAAAATAAGGAGGTAAAAGTTTCCAATACTCAATTTTAAGTTTTGTAAAAATATCAAACCTGCTTTCTAATGATTTCACGACCTGATTTGTAGCCCCTAGGGGAAAAGAGTGGGGGAGAGATTTAGGAACTAGGTTTGAATTTTAAAGCAAAAGAAGATAAGACATAATACCTGCTTTTTCTTTGATTTCCTCTCCTTTTCAGTTGCTCCGCGTTTAGCCTTCTGCTCACTTTCAGCCAGCCATGCTGCCTCCTCTTCACGTATTAACTCTTCTTGCCTCTTCAATGCAACAGCTTCCTGGTAGGCAACTTCAATTTTATTGCTGCAGGTAAAATTGAAAAGGTCAGGTTCTTATGTATAATAAGCAGGTAAATAAAATATCACTGCACACGACCCTAATACTAACGAGTAATTGTCAGCAAAAAGACAACAAAATGCATAACTACCAAATATAGTACCTGAATATATGGGCAAGCACAAAAATTTCCACTGTCCTACGCCCCAATTCTGTTAGTCGCTTTTCATCACGCTCAATTGAATCCTTATTAAAGTCCTCTCCTGAGTTACCATCCTGCATAAAATGGGTAATGGCAAGGTCCAAATGATTGTGGCTACCCAACATAAACACATAGAGGTGTGTCTGTGCACATGCAAGTGAGAGAGATAGAGAGGAGGAATTCAAGATACTTCATTTTTCATCATTCATTTAAATTGAGTGTCTTAGGTTGATTTTGAATAGCTTGGGAAGAGCCCACAAGCTTGATAGCTTTTTGGAGATGTTCTTTATTTGTACATTTTTGGAGAATTTTTGTGGTTAATGAACAATTTCTTCACCCAAGTAATTTTCCCTTTCTATCAATAAAATCTGTTAAATCTTTTTATGAAAAGAGAATGGCATGAGAGAGGGTGTGTGCACTACTATTATATACCAAGTTGGCAAGAATAAGAATATATGAAGACAATTACAAGTTGATGAACGATGGTCTTGTTATTGTTGAATTTGCCACTTGACCCAAAAGCTTAAACTTGAAGGCACAGACCTAGACAATTGCATTTAGCATTCTCCCTAACGTGGACCTTTGTCACATGGACCCAAATAATTATTAACTTTAGTTTTTAGTGTTTGCAGCAGTCTGGACACTAGATCATTATGTCAAACTTGCTACCTAAATCTTAAACTTGAAGGTAACGGCCCAAACAATTGCATTTAATAGTTACAATATAAGATTAGAAGAAAAAGGAACATAACTTCAACACGATAAATCTCACCTTTGTACGATTCTGAGGACCCTTCTCATCTTTTGGTGGCAATGGTTCTAGAGCAGCCCTCTCCAGTAGAAGCAATACATCATCCACCAAGACAAACATATCATTATCCACATGAACAATTGGAGCTGGTGTATCTTCAACATCTGATAACTTTACCCTCCCTTTCTTGCACTTAGATTGTCCTTCGAGAGCCTTCAATCCACTATATAAGGAATCCATTACCAAAGTAGAAGTGACTTCCTTCTCTATGAAAAAGTGTTTTACAACTACTTTTAGAATCACATCTGTTTTCTCTCTAGACATACGATGCCTGGCATTTTGGTCAATTCCTAACCAGAAAGCACAGAAGCTGCAACCATCACAAATGATACATTATGAGTGCCAACCAAAACGAGTAACTAGATGTGGCAACACATGCACACCAAATTAGCTCATTAGTAGACATAGCATATCGTCAATCCATCTTCATGAAAACCATACAAAAATTCCAAGGAAAAACCTTCAAATGGCATCTTCCTAAAACAACATCCAAAAAGAAAAATCAGCATTTTAAGTTAAAGGTAATATATACTATTATACCTTGACCACCTGCCTTTGTCCTCTATCAATCTCCCAAGTTTCCCTCGCCTTTCTTCCACAAAACGCCGACAAATCTGCTCTACATTTGTCAAATAAACCCTAACAAGTTCTCTCCTATACTGACAATCAAGACAGCGAAAAGGGCGATCTGCTTTCTCCCTACAAACCAAAAGCAAAATATCCAAGCTTTGATTGGAACTGACAAAACTATAGAGATGATGTAAAGAATAAATAACAGAGCAAACCCTGGAAATAAAAATTCATAAAAGCTACTCATTAGATTTCACTGATGACGATAAACCTGAGAAATTAATTTCCATCAATAACTTACAGATTACCTTATCACTTGAACTTGAGCTTTTATAATAAGAGTGTCGCCATCTTTAAACCCATCAGAAACTTTTGATAGTTCCATAAACTTTTTCCACCCCCAGTCATGCTCTTTCTTCCAAAACCGATGTAAAGTATCTAGAAAATTTTCCATTTAGTCACTCATAAATCTAGGACTCCAACACATTAACCAAAGAATTTTCAACAAACGAACCAGAATATTTGGATTTCTTTGGATCTCTATTCACAACAGCTATTGTAAACTGAGCAAAATGACTCCAACCTGTTAGACAGACAAAGAAAAACCAGTTTTTATACAACTAGCAAATTGATGAATAAATATTGTTGAAGCGATCCAAATATCAATGACACTATCAAACCTGGAAGGAGTTTGTCATGATTGGCAACACAAAGAAACAGAGATAGATGATTGCAAACATCACAGCCTTGGGGATAAATTAGAATATACCTGTCACCATAGTTAAATCATAAGAGTGGTAACTTTTCAACCTGCAAAAATGGAAGTCATAATCTACTACAAGACTTGATGATTAAACTAATGACTTTGTGAGTAGCATGGATGATACTACACTAATGACTTTGTGAGGTGTATGCATGATAATTAACCAGTGACTTTGTGAGTTGGAGGGATAATAATAAACTAATGACTTGGCAATTTGTATGGAAAAGCTCATATCAGAAATGAAAATGAAACAACTTAAAATTTACTATTGAAGTTTTAGCGCTTCTAATGAATGATTAAGTATATTACATAAATTGCACAAGAATACGATATCAAAAGATCTCCCTCCATCGGAGGATTAAAAAGGCACAGAATGCACCAAATAAAGAAATAAAAAATTGAGAAACTAAATAAATCAAAGCATGCATGAAAAACAATTCATATTCAAAGCCCCATACCATTTGTAGCCACCAACTTCAAATGCATTACTACGAAGTTCTCGTTTGCTAATCTGTGAAAATTTCTCAATCTTCCATGTGTGTTTTCCATATAACTCAGAAGGTTTTGGCCCTATAAAGAAGTTTTCATAGCTTGAGAAGCAGAATGTGACAGAAGGTTGATTGAACATAACATACAGTTTAGAAAGATCAACCAACATTTCTTCATGGTGAGTCAAAAGTCAAACCAAAAACCAGGACTAACACAAAACATAAAACTCATTAGGTGACATACAAAAACGTGAGGCAACCTTAGCCCTACTTCCAAGGAAGACTATGGAATGGAAAAGCAAGCACATTTAGACTTCATCTGCATCACCTTCATATCAACTGCTTATACCATCAGAAAATGTATAAACTGACTTCTGATAATGAAAAGAACAATTTAAAGAAATATCCTCAGAAATTAAATGTTTGCACACTTTGAAGCATGATGAAGAAATAATGATTACTGTAATAAGCCCAGACCATTTTAAGTGTATCCTCACCCTTCTACTTTTTGAAAAAGAGGCCGGCATCAGAGGAGAAATCTGGATGTACCACTATGATAATTAGAGAGGCACAAATCAACACATTTCTAAGGTGAAACAAAACTACTGTCATACATCATAATAACAAGCCCCAAAAAATGCACAAAATACTCCTTTCTTTTTTTGCATTCTGATATATGGCAGGTAAATAGATAATTCACAGGACAACACAATCTAGTCAAAACCATACATGCTACATGATGTAGAACAACAACAAACTGCAGGCCATCAAAAGCTCAACTTCCAATACGTACTCTCTTATAAATAAATATAATAATCTAAAACAACTATATATGGAGTAACAAGCTTAAATATTTAAGCATCTTCAATGTCCACACACAAACAAGCCTAGAGTGTGTAAACAGCATATTTTAATATGCTTTAGCCCAAAGATAGAAAGAAAGCATAATAATTATCAATGTGTTTCTGTTTGTAGTCATTGTCATTTTCTTGTACCTCACTTTTTCCTTGTACCCAATCTTTTAAACATCAACAGCATAAAGATTCCATGAGCTGACAGTATCAAGATAACAGAATCCCATAATCAAAACACAATTAAGCGGAGCACAGAACACCAACTCAATCAAAACAAAAGTTATGGGAACAAAACCATACAGCCATCATCGTCATCATTGTCAGTGTCCCAGTATGGGGGCGAAGTCGATGGGGTTCCATTTTCCACCTGCTCAGAAGACCGCCATTCTGCCAATGCTTCCCCTGATTGACAGCGCTGCCCGCTTGAAATCCCCTCCACAGAGCTTCCAACTCCAGACTCCTCGCTCACAATCCCCGCCATTTCCCACTCCAGAACTCCTTCCCTCACACTCGTTCAATTAGTCTCGCTATGTTACAATAAAGCCACAAAAAAATTAAGGCCACAGTTAGCACTTAAATGTAACTTCACAAAAAAAACATTACATATGTTACCACTGTGTACCCTTCAAACACATACTTATCAGAATATTACTAAATCCCCCAATACCAGACTGAGATTACATAAATCCCTCCCTAGACATTAGAAAAGCAGCCTGTTTGGCGGCTAAGAAGGGCATGTTCAATTTTTCATTAATTAGAACCGATTATAATGAAAACCACCAATGAAATAATCATAATACAACAATTTCACCCAAATGCTGTTAATGTTCTAATTTTTCAATTTCCCGAAAGCTAAATTAACATAAAACATGAAAAAAGTTTAAAAATATTCTTATCTTCAATTTCTAACCCAAATTTGACTTTGAAGAATCAAACTAAACAATCTTAATCCTCTAAACCAATACAACTATAAATAACTTGTAATATCAACAACACTGGAAAACCAGCTGAACGAAAAACATTAAGATTAAAAACAATAACAATAAACTTTGTCAAAACAACACAAACTCAACGAACAAAATTATCTTGGTAAACCCAATTGCATAAAAGTGAAACCCAACAAAGCCCAAAACAATTAACGACGAAAAAATAAGATCGTAGACCTAAATCCCCAAAACCCCAATCAACAACAAACCCTAGCACAGGAAAAAATAGGGATAAAAAAAACTGAGTGAATCGGTAAATAAAAACGACATCTCATATAGATCGAACCTGAAACGAAAGACCAGAGGCTGTTCTCAAATTGGGTTATGACAGCCCTTTGAGACTTTAGAGAGAAGAGAGAGATAGAAAGAGGGGTCCAAGGAACAGCAATAGAAACCGAAAAGGAAATATACTTCTTGTTTGGTTTATTTATTTTTATTGAAATTTTATTTTCTCCTAATTCGGTTATTATACTCTTTTATTACGGGGATGATCATTGTAAGGGAGAAGGGCAACAACTAGTGAAGAGAAGATATATATGGGTAAACCAGAGGGTGGCTTTGTCTTATTAATTGAAACAATTTGATTATTTTAGAAAACATGAAAACTTGAGGGGGTTGTAAATAAATAAATTAATTAATTAACTAATTAAATCTTTTCAGATATTTTATAAAAATTTATATTTATTTTATTTTATAAAAAAAATTTGCAAAAAAAAACATGCTTATCACTGTTTTAAGTTTAAATTAGTTAATTAAAATATAAATATAAATATATCTTTTTTTATAATTAAAATTTTAATTTTCAAATTTATTTATATTAAATACTGATTTATATATTAAATTTTTAATAATATAAAATATTAATTAATTTAAAATAAATATTATTATCATATTATTTAAAAAATAATTTATATTGAAATATTTAAATTTTATAATGTAATTATTATAGTATAAAATATTATAAATAATAAAAAATTAAATTATTAATTAATATTATTTAAAAATTTATATAATAAAATTATTTTTAATATAAAATAATAAATAATTATAAATTAATTTATTAGATAATTTTATTACTGTAATGTTTATAAAAAATTATCACAATATATATAATTAAAAAAATTAGATAAATATTTTTTGTTTATTTTTATAAAACATATTTAATAAATATTAAAATTATATAAAATTAGGTATAAAATTTTTATATAAATAATAAGTAAATTATGAGTACATTTATATTGTAGTTAATGAATTTAGGATTAAAAGAAAACAAATGTATTTTTTTATAAATTTTATTATAAAATAAAATAACAGTAAATTTGAGGGGTATCTGATAAAATCTTACTTTTTATTTTTTTTATTATTTGATTTTGTTTTCTTCGGACGCTGTTAGGGTTTGGCAAAATGAGTTGGGTGAATGATTGGGCCCGGTTTGTGATGGACTTGTTTAAGGATGGACGGAGTTGGGTCGGTTTAGAAGATCTCTTCTTCATTGGGTTCCATTTGGGATGGTTCGTGAAATCCGAATTGTGATTGTCTGTATGGCTTAGAAAGTGCTTTATTTAAAAGCATTATTTCAATAGTGCTTTTTCATAAAAGCACTGTGTGAGAGTCTGAAATTACTTTTGTAACAGTTAAAATAATTTACCAAATTTTTTTTAAAATAACCAAATTTTTTAGAAAAAAAATAAATAATAAATTATTTTTTTTATTAAATTAGTCGATAAAACACGTATTCGAACGAAAATACTCTAATAAAATTTTCGGGCCTTGATTTTTAGTACCGTGAAGTTAGTTCGATGTTTTCGAAACGAAGTTAATTTGGCTTAATTCATTGTTATTGATAATTTTTTTTTAATCTAAATCATATTTTAGTTTAAAACAAATGCCCTCTGACCCAAAAGCTAGACCTAGCAGAGTAATAGCATGTTCACATTCAATCATGGTCAAGGATGATCCTATGCCAACGTCAAAATTTTGCCCATCAATTAGTGCTTTTTGCATCCCTCGTGGAAGTTTTATGGGTTCATCTTGTGTCCATTGCTGTTCACATGTTTTATGATGATAAAAGGTTTTGATCATCAAGCCCTTTACTATGAATCTAGCAAATTCCATGCTCCATACAGTATCATTGATTTAACAATTTGTTCATTTGTAATGCCATATGACACCCACCATACAGATATAATTCGAAGTAAAATTTAATAATTTAGTATGATATAACACGACGTCATTTGCAAATTAGCTAATTTAATTAATAAATATTTTTAAAAAATAATGTAATATTATAAATAGATCTAAATAAATTGTTTTTATAAAAAAAAATGAAATGGATATTAATAACAATGAATTGTATATTAAGATTGAAAATTTTATAATTTAATAATTTTTAAAATAATTTGTATTAAGTTATAATTAAAGTTTTTAATAGTATAATTTTACAAAAAATAGTATAAATTTTTTTTATAAATTTTACCCTGGATTGTCTTATGCAACAGTATATTTGTCTTCTATGTATGAACACAATCCAATAATCACAACTTTGAAAGGTTTTGGCGGCTGGGTTGCAGATTTGTTGGAATTTAGGGTTTGAGGCTACAGACATTATGACTCAATATTGAGCCATTATAAAAACCCAAAGCTTAAAATCGAACAATTTGATATGAAGCATGAGTTTTTAAAATTTTGAAGGGGTGACTTATCCACTACTGGTCCACCCATGACGGACCTTCCTAAAATTACGGCATTATATCCCGGTAGTAAATCGCCAAATCATGCAAACCGAAACGTACGAATTGAATCCGCTCTCTGATAATTCCCCAGGTTTCCAGATTTTCCAACTTCATTACTCGTTAGATTTTCATTGATTTATTGTGGTACGAATTCACATGCATAGCATCTACGTATATGAGTGTGTTTAGGAAATGGAAATCTAGGGTTTTATTACTTTTGTTTCGTGAGGGCAAAGTTTTAGTAGCCTATCACTTTTATTATTATTGGATCTAACTATTTTGGATTAGGGTTTTGTTAATTGTGAAATTTTCTTCCCTTTTTCTTTTAAGTTAATTGTTCATTTATACTTGTCCAATCTTTTTTTTTCGGTTGTTTAATTGTTATTGTACTTTTGTTACTATTTGATTCAACTGGTAAGATAGATGGAGTTGTTAGTAGAGATTTATGATAACAGATTTTTATTGTTGTTGTTGTCGTTCCTGGTGTGTCTTTTGTTTGTAATTGGTGGAGAAGAGGTTATCAAAGATTAGAGAGGTTATGAAAGATTAGAAAAGTTATTGGAATTCTATTTGAAGAGGCTCAAATTTTTGTCTTTTGGGAGCATACTTTAGTTTTTCATGCGTGATAGGCATGATCTATTGTAAGAGTCTGTCCTATAAATTGTTTCTTTAGTAGAACTTGTATTGTTTTTAACACTTTTGATTCATCATATTTATGTAGTGAAAAAGTAGGGTTCTTGATCTATTTTCTCTCATCTTAGCATGCCAAAAAGTAGAGTTTGTAGTAGAACTTTTAACATGTTTATTAAGTGTGAGTAGATATTTGTTTGCTTGCAGAAGAATCTCAATTGGTAAAACAATCACTATACAAAGCAAGTAGATATGATTAAACCATTTTGACTCAACTGGTAGGTAGAAGTAGATGAATTATTCTAGAATGACTTTTACAACAGTTGGATTCTTATGCGCACAAGTTTTGTGTCATGAAATGTTCCACATGAAAATTGTCTACAAATTAGAGCCTATAGTTCATGCATGTGTGAGCATTTTGGGCTTTAAGGTCGGAGAAGTTAGGATATTGGTAGCATGTTTGGGAAATTTTCCTCGTATATGACAATTATGGTTCCCATTCCTTGCAATGGTTATAACATGTTTTGTTCAAGGAGTTAACTTTTGTACTATTTTGTTTCTTGTGTTGATTTATCAAACATTTTATATAAAGAGATGAATTTAAGGATGGTGATACACGAATTTTGAGAGACACATCAATGATCAACTAATATTTAAAATAATTAAGATTTTGGGTTTAGGAAGATGTAAGCAATAGGGCATTGAAGTGCAAGGGTACCATCTTCTTAGTTTCTGATATAAACTACAATTCAAGCATGGAAACGTGATGAGGTGTAAAGTTATGGTTGAACACCTAAATTTTTGTTTATTATTTAATTTTAGTATAGCTTGAATACAACTTGAGTGTGACCAATCCTTTTCTTAACTAAGGAAGCAAAATTCCACCTCAATTGGTATCACCAAATGCATTTTTATTTTTGCTTTCACAGTGGAATCACCACAATCTTAAATAAAGTGTAAGTGTGGGTGATTGATTTAAAAGAAGGAAACTTTATGCTTGATAAATTCAACGATAATGACTTTGGATTCCATAGGATATAGATTAAAGATTGTATTGTATTAGTAAAAATCTATATCAATTGCTTTCAAAGAGCTTGAGCTGTGAATTGCATGGTGATATAAATACGGTGTTAATGTATCTTCATATATGCTCAAATAAGCTAACTTGTCTATATTGAGAATTGTTAAGTTGTTTGATTGTTTTTAGTCATTGAGATTTTGAGTCTTTAAGATTTACCAAAATTAAATGACTTCTTAAGAGAATAAAGATTTACATAGAATTACAATTGCTTCAAAGCATAAATCTCCTTGTAATCTAGTACTTAGGGGTTAAGAACACAAACTATTAAAGGGAAGAGTGATTCAAACTATAGGTGTAAATTGGATTGTGTCATGCTATGTTAGCTTGCCTAGCTAGAAAAACTTAGTCTGTTCATGCTTTGTTTTGGATTCGTGCTGTGTTAAATTCCCAAGTGTCCAACCCCACATCATCCATAAGCCCATTAATTTTGTATCAAGTAGTTTTTCCACTAGTGTTTGGTTAATATGAGAAACCTTTTCTCGGAAAATTAGGCTAACACAGTGCTTTACACAGCACTCACTTAATATAGATGATATGTCCATCCCGAATACATTAGAACAATCATTTGTTGTGCACGTAGCATGCGCTATTTTAGACCAATATACATATGCACACTCATTTGACATGGAGGAGCAGTATTACTACAATAACGTAGAGGATTCGATATAGAGTTCTCATGTTAATATTAATGTAGTTCGTGAGATTACAAAGCTAAAAGGTGAACTTGCAGCAAACCATGTGTAATTCACCAACTTTTGATGTGAAGTTGATGCCAAAATAAATCATTTGATGCAAATGATGCAGGCACAACACTTTCATATATTGACATCTGACAGTGATAGATATGGTAGCCTAATCGAGACTAGCGTATCACTTTAGTTAATTGATTATTGTTGCTTTCACATTCTTCGTTTAGTTATCAATAAAATTTTTAGAATATGTTTAATCGTTGTTGTAAATTGTGTTACAAGGGTTTAACAAGACATATTGGAACCTTGACACACTGCCTGAACTGAGTGAATAGGATGTCTACAAGGACTTAGATGTTGCATATAGTCGATTTAGCAATGTGTACAAAAAGGAAAAATTCAACAAAGCACTTTGGACTATTACAATTAAAAGGCGGCGTAAGAAGTCACTAAGTAAATCCTTACTTACATATAATCAACAGTGTGTGTGGAAGTTGGAAATCCCTTTCCCACTCCTTTTTGAGCACAATTTCCCCTTCCCAATCTTCAAATTTGCTATCTTAATTGGCTTGTATTAATCACAAGTAAATATTAGAATCAAACACGTATCATAAATAAAAATATATAAAACTAATTGCCAATAAATATCTTCTTTGTTGAATTTAAAATGTAAATTTTAGAAACAAGATAGAAGAGAAGATCCAGAATGATAAATGATCAAATAAAAAGTGAGAAATTTGTTATTATTTAGATTGGAGGATATTTTTGTTCAAATATACATTATTTGGTATCTTTGGCAATAATATAAGATGGATAATTTGGTAAATTCATAATGAAAATAGCGTTTTTCAATTAATTATCAAAATTTAATACATCATTGTAGAAGGCCAGAGTGGGTTCATAGTCCAAATGCACAAACTTGTACTTTACTTTGAAGAAAACTCTTTGAAGAACAGTATAGCTTTTGAGTGGTGATGGGTGCAGAATTTTTAGTTACTCATAAATGTTTATAAAATAAAGTCAATAATTTCAATTGTTATGGCAAAAGTTGTGCCCTGCCTTTCTCAGTCACAAAAACATGTAACATACTTCTTAATAAATTTTATTTCAAACGTGCACACACTTTTTTTATGCTTTTCCTGAAGTCAAAACTGCTGAGTGGGTGGATGCAATATTCTCATTTTCTCTTGTATGTTTGGAACTTAGACATTGCTTTATAGGTGGTAGAAGTACTTTGCATTGGATGGGACATAATGGTTCTTTCTTTTAGCTAATTTTTGATTGTTAGTTGATGGGTGGGCATTTGTAGAAGTACGGTGGGCAAAGTTATATTGGTGGCAGAAAGTCAAATGAGATGAAAAGGCAATTAATGGTTTGCCCATCCTTTCTTCCTGTATATTGTGAAAGTCAAATGCCTTACGTGAACAACATCACAGAAGTGGTGGTTATAGTCAGAGATGCATGGAAGGTTAGGGATTTGGTAGATTGGTGAGCTGATAATTGTTACTGGTCTACTAGGCTAACTGAAATACTAGGGGATGGGAAGTGCTTGGTAACATTTTTGCACCTATTCACTTATGTTATCTAATTACTGAGACTGCTTAATATAACTTGTTTCTTATTATTTTAATTTTTTTGAATACTTTGGGTAGGTTCTTATGCATGATTGTTATGATATCTTGTTTTTATCACTCTTCTATCCAATAATGGACTCTCGTTTTCTTACAAGTTTTTCTATTCTGACAGTTCCTCTTTGTTTCCATGATGTAAATTATTCATTAGCATCCACTGTCTTACAGATATATTCACATAAAATGTCATCATTGGAGGAAGTTATACCTTGGCTGGTGTTGTCATATTGTTGTGAAATCTCTTTTTTCTGCTGTTAAATTTCTAGATACCTTAATGCTTCAGAGCATGGCTTATTGAGAACTTAGTTGCAGAGAGTATCCTTTTCAAATTATATACTTGTCATTTCAGTGTAGATGCTCGACTAATGTTCAGTATATAATAATACCTTAACCTATAGGAGGTATGGGGTAAGGACAGATGGGACCAATTGCCCCATCCCAGAACTGCATAAGTTTTTAACTTCATTTTTCCATCTTGAAGTCTCTTGTAGTTACTATTCTTAATAATCCTGTATTACCCTATATGGAGCCACTATCACAGTTAGTTTGACAGTTACTTAGGTTTTTGAGGAAGGAAGAGACTAGCTAGTTAGGTCTTCAATGTTATCATGCTAAATATCACATGTGTCATTAACTTTTCGGGCAGAGCTTGAGTACTGAAATAAGAGGGGAGATTCCCTGGTAAAAACCATATGAAAATGAGGCTTGATGCCCCCACAAATGAAACAGAATCCCCTTGAAGATGTTTGATAATGAAATAAGAATCATCAGGAGTTAGTAGCAGTAACTTCAACTGGGAGTTCACTATTTTGTGACTGTAACTAGATTGTTCCTCATTTTTCATTCTCATTATGCTTCTCGCTACATTTTTCTGACATTGGCAATTGTACTGAACTTTCCATGGGAATCATCATGGTTACAGAGGACTCTCAAAACTTGAACCGTTTAGTGGAGGAAGTGAGAAAGAATGCTCAGCCAGCAGCTGAGCATCAGTTCAATATAATGCATCTTTTTCTTCTTGAATGTCAACTAGTACACAACCACCTCCAGGGAAATTGGTGTGACATCCAAAGCAACCTTTGAGCCATACTGCTCATAAGGAGACAAATATGGACTTTGATGCAGTGGATGCAGGCATTGGAAAATCTAGCTATTCAGATAGTGTTTCAAGTACACATAATAGAGATGCAACAGCTGAAACTCTCGTAACTTATGCTGGGAATGAAAGTTATGAGAATAGTAGTGCCTCAAAGAAGATGAGAAATCATAGAAGCATTCCCTTAAATTCCTTGAGTTATGATACAATAGAAGCAGCAGTTGTAGACTATGAGGAACTTGTAAACCAGGTTAAATGGATTAAGGGTATCTCACACTCGGGGACTACTACTTCAAATACTAGATGGCCATTGTGAAACTTTTTGGAGCTTTGCACATTATCCTTCCTGAAATGAGTGCTTTTACGAAGGTTAGCTTATTTAAATTATTGCGATTGGTATGAAACTTTGCATTAGTCAAAAACTCGTGTGACATACATTTTTTAATTGAATTTGGTCATATTGAAAATCCAGGATTAAACTGAATCTACCGTTGAGTCTGGGATCTTTCATTCATTTCTTAAATCTACGAGACTTCTCTTTGGCAAACAGATTGGATGAAGAACTCGGATAGATAAGTAAGCTCTACTCCTAGCCCTGACTTCGCGTCCTTCTTAATAAATATTTTGTTAGGAATTGGGGAGGGAAGTATCAGCTACAAGGAGGGAGTTTTCACATGGCAGGGATTGTGCATTTTTGCATGTTTTTCTTTGGCGGGGTGTTAGCACATGCATACATTGCTTGTGCGTAATATTTCAAATTCTTGGACAACCACACTCACTTAGCTCTGTGTAGTTTGGATTTGCATGCAAATGATGTAGTTATGATGTGAATGGGAAAATGATGAGGAGTTTATCTTCTCTGATAACTCTAGACTTGATGTTAGATATATTCATTTCTCCTCTAAAGATACCTCCTGCTGAATATGTTAGGTCTTGAAAAAATGGGGGTGCTAGAGAGGCGAGGACAACAAGTAGCCGCGAAACACCTGTCAGATGTCGGCGGTACCACCTACCAACCTCTCGGGGGTAATTATGTCCACGTTGGGGGAACGACAAGCGCAGTGCATCGACGTTTCTTTTATTCGCCGCACGGGGGAAACATCGGTGAAAGACCCCCACAATTTGGCCCCATACAGGGTACAAAGGTTTAGGGTTAACAGAAGCGCAAGCAGTTTCCAGCCCCACACCCCCCGGAATGCCCGCGCTTCCGTGTCAGCTCGTTTAATATAACCCCCGAAGACCAAAAGTGAACGATGTGGGACAAAATGCCTGGTGTCAGCATTGGAGAAAAACTTTGTATTTGATCTAACAATTTCCTCCGTGGCACGTAGTGTGATGCACTTTCAAAACTAACTGTATGTTTTTCTACACTCCGCAGTAGTGATTAAACATGTTGCAGAGTTATACATAGTGATGAGCAATACGTTTTGGAAGAAATTGCTTTGCTTATAAATGATTTTTATATAAAATTCAATAAAGATATATTTTACATTTACAAATGTTTTATAAATAGTTTTATATTTATATACAGTAGTGCTTAGTACAGGGAAGTCATATTTTAATTAGGGTTAGTAATTGCTGTATCTGAATAGCCGGATGTAGGATGGAGTTTAGCTACATTACAAGGCAATTTCACATACTAACTAGGTAAAAATAAAACCTTGTAATGTGTGAAAGAAGGGCGGTTGATCTGATCGAGGCATCATTGGTCCTAGCCCATGGGCTGGGCAGAAATACAAGCCCATCAGACATCTCGTTCACGTGCAGTGCACGTGGGAAGATTGTCAAATTGAATCGAGGGACTGAAGGAGCCGCCCATTAGCGATTCAAAAATTTTCTGGCATTTTACTGTGTTTCTCTGCCCAAATCCTTCCGTATCTCAATCACGCAAGCAAGTATTCATGGAACCATCAGGTCTAAAGCTGATCATGGTCCAGGGCCCACGCTCTGGCGAAACCCTAGAATTCAGACCCGGATCCACGATTCGTATCGGTCGAATCGTCCGCGGAAACAATCTTACCATCAAGGACGCCGGCATCTCGTCCAAGCACCTCATAATCGATTCCGAATCGGAAAAATGGACCATCCAAGACCTTGATTCTTCCAATGGTACCACTCTCAACTCTACCAAGCTTCTGCCCAACACCCCCGTCGACCTCCACGAAAACGACACCGTAAAACTCGGAGAGTACACCTCCATCTTGGTTAAAATCATGATGGACGGACAGGATGAGTCTGTAGTAAAGCCGAGGAGGAATCCGAGGCGTCAAGTGAGTGTGAGAGTGACTAGGAATCGGAAGAACGCGGTGTGTGTGGAGAATTCGGTATCAGACTGTGAAGTGCGGGAGAATCGGAGTATAATTACCAAAAAGGGTAGGGGAAGGAAAAAGAATTTACAGGAAATGCCACAGAAGAGTGGCGAAGTTAAAAATGAAGGTAAAAATTTGAAACCAAGGGAAGAACCACCGAAGAATTGGGAAGTTCAAATTGAGGGCAAAAGAAATTTGAAACCTGAGGAAGAACCACGGAAGAATTGTGAAGTTCAAATTGAAGGCCAAAAAAAATTGAAACTTGGGGAAGAATCTCCGAAGAATTGTGAAGTTCAAGTGGAAGGTAAAGAAAATTTGAATCCAAGGGAGATGCTACAGGCTAGATGTGAAATAGAGATTGATGGTCAGGCCGACTTGAAATCAGAAAAAGTGGCAAATGGTGGAGATGTTGAAGAAAGTTGTAATAAGGATGAAGATAAAGTAGAAAGTAGGGTTCAAGACAAAGGGCCTGATTTGGAGGGGATGACTCTGGGAGAATGGTTTGATTATATTGAAGCTTTTTTGCCGAAGCAGATAATTGAATCAACTGAGGAGATGATAGAGGGGATGAAGAAGAAAGCTGAGAGAGTTCACGAATATGTGATGGAGCAGAAGAAAGAGAAGAGAAAACTGTGAGATTTGGGCACTTCTCTTTCATTTGGGTTATTTTATAGGTACATACATATATGCTTTTCCATGGATTTAGAATTGTTTTCATGGTATGCACTTTGGTTATTGTATATTATAGAGCTTATCTGCTACGTTGCATCAATTTCCCATTTCAAATTTTTTTATTTATTTGTTCCCTAATGTTCTTCGGGAAAAAGTTAGCACTGAGGAATTACAAAGTAAGAGTATTATCAGATTCAAGTTCCTGGATCTTATGCTTTTAGTGATTTCCGTACGAGGAGTATTATTGTTTGAAGGGGGCATCAATAGAAAGGGATTGTGAAATTCTACGTTGTTTGACGGTGAGACTGGTTTGTACTTGTAAGTGCTTTGTTCCTTAACTAGTAAGGGGTCTTTTGGGTTTAAACTTTAAGATTTTGGGTGTCAGTAATCAAGTTCCTTGTGTCATTTTGAACCCTTAAAGTGGGCAATACCGTGATAGTTGAGGGTTTAGGACCTAAGATATTGGGTGTCATGAATCAAATCACAAAATTTTGAGGATTCATAACCAAGTTTGTTGTGCCATTTTAAATTGTCAAAGCAGATAATATGGTGGTAATTGAATCATGTCATAGTTGAGTACTTAATTAGTTTAGTTTATGCTTAATGTACTATTGTATGCCAGGGGCATTTGTACTCATTCATCGGAGGAGCTAATGATGATAATTCACTTTAATTGAGAGCTCTGGAAAGAATCACTAACACTGCTATATAAAATTTGTATGTATTATGGTTAATCATTATTATCAACTAGTAATCCACTAATCCCATTACCCTAATTTCTCTGTATCCCAGGCATTCCTTATTTTCTTAGATATGCTTATGTTTATTTGGCCTGATGAAGCTGTGACCAATAAAATTTATGGATGAAAGATAGTATATGATCGGACAATCAAGAACGAATATTTTCTTAATTAAGTGGTATTGCTGTCCAGATTTTTCCAACTTGTTGAATGTCAATGTTTTTATTCTTTTGCTGAAATTGCCAATGATATAGTTATTTCCAGGTCCTCCCAAATTCAAAGACCTGCCAATTTGTGACTCAAAATTATATGTTCATGGGCAACTTCTGGAACCGCATGCATTTGAAGCACTCTTTACTGCTTTTTGGATGACAATCTTCAGTATGTTTTATGTTGAAGGATTCACCGAAATGGTAATGATCTCCTGATGATTCCCATGTTGCTAACCAGATGTGAGTGGGAGATCATATGGTCTGCTGGAGATCAGCAGATTTGAGAAGATGGGCTCTCATCTAAATTGTATCAGATGATGACACATTTTAGTCAGGAGTGCAAAATGCATTTTGCAGCGAAGTTCACTGAGCCGCTGATTTTCTGAGGAAAAGTCATGGTATTATATTCGCTTGATGCTCCTTTCTTTCTTACTAATTCTATTTGGGTAAATGCCTTAGTTTCCAAATGTTCTTGTGCTAAGTAGTCTAATAGTTCAATATTAGAATTTGGGATGGTGTATATGATAGCTGAAATCTCCGCCCAAGTTCATTGATTGTATCAAAATTATTCGTATGAAATAAAATAATTTGCTTTTAAAGTATATTTTCTTGTATTCTGATGGGAAAATTTTGCTAGCTTTATCTGTATGATTGTATCAAAATTATATCTAAAAGAAATAGATAGAATCATAATTGATAACTTGTATCCAGTACGAAGCAAAATTCTCCTTAATTGGCAGGGAACATTGTTACATGAAGCTCTGCTTGAAAAGTCACCTAACCTGCAAGGGACCATCGGCTGCAGGCCCCAAGGACTGGAATGCTCGTTAAGTTGACCTATCTGTTTCTTTCTGTTGCTCCCTTGTAGACCAAGGAAAACCCATCAGTTTGGTTGGCAAGCCGGCCGATCATTAGTTTTCAACCGAGAAATTTAGTAAGGGAATTTGACGTCTCTTTCTTATTTGATAGAAAAAACCATAACAAATCATTAACGGACAGCTGTAGGAAGAAAAGAAAACCCCAAATGGGCATGACTGATCAGTCAGCTCTGGTGAGTACAATTACGTCTAGTGTTGATCATGCCCATCTCCACCACTCGTTTCATTTCTAAAAGAAGACTAGGCAGAGCTTGGCTTTCATGCTTGAGCCAGAAAACAGACACTGGCAAGAAAAAAGAAATCGGATAAAAGAGGAGAACGCTTCCGTTCCATCTTTGCATTGCCAATAATTTGTCAACCATCACAAACAGGTTACATGAACTCTTCCATTGCATGGCTATTGCTTTCCAGGTCTACTACAGACTCTCTTTGATCTTCCAAGAAACCTGAACCACACCAATTACATAATGGCTATTTGCTTCTTGTTTTTGCCTCCGGGCTACCTTGTCCCTCACATGGCTCCTTGCCCGAGCCTATCTCTGGCCATCCCAATGAGGTTCTCTAGCTAAAACGGGCTGAATTCCTGTAGGCCTTGTACTTCCAGAGAATTTTACCAACCTTAGACACTATCCTCATCGTACATTATGTTATGTACTAGTGTTGTTAAATAATTAATTATGTTTATTTTAAGATCATTGTACCTCTGTTCATCGGTTGGGTTAAATCTATTATCATTGGATTGCAATAAGCTCAAACTCAAAGTCTTTAACCATTCTGCTACAATTCAACTCGTGGGCATTAATTTAAGGCAAAATTGAACATAAAATTATTAAAGAAAAGGATTTATCCCATGCCATGTTTTAAGCATTTTACTAGCCAATGATTTGACATAAAATTTACTTTTAGAAATAAAAAAAATAAGTAAATTCCAAAAATTCATTTATCAAACCTAAAACTTAAAGTTAATATATTTAATCACTAGACCAGCTATGTATTATAATGATTAACAACCTCGAAAAATCACCCATTGAGAATGCTTTGGAATCTGGACGAGCTATCACTTACCGTTTACTTAATGAATGTCTTTAAACTATTGTATTGATTTTGGGCATCATGTGAGATCATGTAAGTGGCTTGGAGAATGAGAGTTGGCAATCTAAATGGCACTCTTGTTGTCGTAATAAAGAAGATTACCAAGCGGGCAACAATAGGTTTGGTCCAACTCTATGCCTAGTCCCAATCTTGTTTAAGGATCTTGAACATCACAACCCTCCTTGGTAAATTTTAATTCAAGGCCAAGGTCGCAAATTTGGCCCACAGAAAGAAGATTGAAAGACAACTTAGGAACTGACAAATTTGAGGTAGAAATGAAGTCAATATAATTAACAGACATAAAGGAACCATCAACAGCATGAATGCTGGTTGAGATAAGAGGGAACGAACTAATTGGATAAGGTTGATGGGTCTGAAGTTATGTGGTTGCAGCAACCAGAATCAAGATACCAAGGAGTTACATATTTACTTAAAAAGAGTGACAAACCATGCAGTAGAGGTATGAGTAAGGACTTGGTGAATTATGGCTTCAAGATTTGCGGCAGATACTTTGGCAGACTCGAAAGGAGCTTCAATGCATGAAGAAGAGTTAAGGGCAGACGAACCTATAGAGGCTTTTTCAGGCTTGAAGTTTATTGCATTCATGAACTATGTGACCTTTCTTCTTATAATACTTGCACCAAACATTCTTGGGGGAGAAAGATTGTAGATATGCATATTGTGTAGTGGTAAAATAATTACTTAAAAGAGGCAAAGGGGTTCCCTAGATGGAAAAGCTATGACCACGTCGTTAGATTGCATCTTCATAGTAGAGCTTCAATTTTCATATGAAATCAGTTCAGCAATGGCTATGTCAAGAGACGAAAGAGGTTGTTTATCCAAAAGACTGGCACAAACAGGCTCAAAATCTTGGCGAAGTGTCGCCAAGAAGTGCATAAACTTGCCTCGATCAAAATACTCGGAAAACAAGCCTTGATCATCAATAAGCTAGAACTGTGGATCTGCCGAATCAACTGATCCCAAAGACTAGTCATTTATGAGTGAAAATCAGAAATAGGCTAATCAGAACCTTGAAAAGTTGAATACAAACCGGTCTCTAGTTGAAATTGGACAAATGCATCGTGGTTATACTTGCAGCGCTTGCCCAAAAATGTCCAAGCCCCACGAGAACTCTCAAGTCGAAAAAGCATTGGTTGAATGGCTGGTGTAGACGTGTTGACAAACCATAATAGTATTTTGCACTGAGTACTCTCTTAAGTAGATTGGTAATTATATGCCATTGAGAGATTTCCTTAAAAGGCAGACAGTCATATTTTGGTCGTATATGGTCCTATTAAGAATAACGTCAATGAGATGGCTGTGATTGGTAGCAGAAGTATGGTTGGACAGATTTTAGCTTGCTTTATTAGTCAATGGTCAATGATCAAAGTGACACGTGGATCGAGTCTGGAAGAATCGGTTGGGCTGAAGAACCAGTTTGAATCGGGGGGGTAAATCAAACTGGATTGTGAATTAGGTGTCAATTAGATTGGGCTAATGAACCAGAATTGGACCAGGTGGAGAGCGCGTGGGGCGTGCAGGAAACACATGTAGACACGTGCGGTGGTGGGACAAAAAGATCCCCTCGTACTCCTTTTTTATCTTTACCTTTTAAAAATTATAAAAATAAAAAAAAAGAATAAATATTTTATTTTATTTTAATTTATTATTTATATTATATTTATCATAAATATAATATATTCTAACATTGATGGAGAAACATCAGTCTACTTGAACAGTTAAACAATAACCTGTAATCTGTTATAGTAATGGAGTCTCTCCCTCTTCATGTCTGCGAACTCAACAAAATTTCCACCATAATCAGCCGTTTATACTCTCTTCTGCATGTTGTGGCGTTAACGGGAATTATCTACTACAGACTTTCTTCATTTCTATTAAGACCACAACCCTCGCTACCTCAACTTTTGGTTTTTGTCTCAGAGCTGGTTCTGTCTTTTATTTGGCTTTTAACTCAAGCTTATCTCTGGCGACCTGTTTCTCGTACAGTTTTCCCAGAAAGATTGCAGGAAAACAAGTTCGTTCTACCGGCTATAGACGTGTTTATATGCACGGCGGATCCCAATAAGGAGCCACCTGTGGATGTGATGAATACAGTTTTATCAGCTATGGCTCTCGATTATCCCCCTGAGAAACTTCATGTGTATCTTTCAGATGATGCCGGTTCTTGCCTAACTTTGTTCGCTATGAGAGAAGCCTGTGCGTTTGCCAGATCTTGGCTTCCGTTTTGTAGGAGGTTTGGAATCAAGACAAGGTACCCTAAGATTTATTTTTCAGGTTCGGATGATGAACATGGTGTTACTAAGAGTGTGGAATATGAGGAAGAAAGAGAGAAAATCCAGGTTTGAACCCATTAGCTCTATGTCTGTGTAACATATTTGTCAAGTTTATTCATTGTGTGGATTTGAAGGAGTAATTCTAATGCAGAGGAAGTACGAGTTGTTCAAAGAACGGATTAAGAAAGAAGAAAATCTTGTAGTGGATGAAGAAACCAGCAGTAGGACGGCAGTTAAAAATCATAATTCAATTGTTGAGGTATGTGTGGAGCTTCCTGTTTGTTCACTGCCTGTGACTTCTCAAGTAATTTCAGAAATAGTTACCGAACTTTTTATTGTTTTTCCCAGGTGATACTTGATAAATCTGATGATGCAGCAGGTTCTAAACAAGTTGAGATACCTCTTCTTGTGTACGTTTCTCGCGAGAAAAGACCATCTTATCCGCACCATTTCAAAGCTGGAGCACTTAATGTTCTTGTATTTCTCTGTCTCCCCAGCTCTATCTCCTCTCTTTTCTGATATCTGTGAATGCGATCACGCATGAGGCATATGAGAATTTGTTACCATTTGTTGCAGCTTAGGGTCTCCGGCATACTCACCAACTCCCCTTACATACTGGTATTAGATTGTGACATGCACTGCAATGACCCAACATCTGCAAAGCAAGCAATGTGTTTCCACCTTGATCCAAAAATCTCTTCCTCGCTGGCTTTCGTTCAATTCCCCCAGAAATTCCACAATATTAGCAAGAGTGACATTTATGATAGCCAAATGCGAACAGTATTTATGGTACGTTGATGAAAATCTTGATCTTCATATAATTTTTATATGCATCGATGCTTGGAAATGGTGTACCTTATCTGCCGATTAAGGTATGCACACACCAATTAACGGTTGCAAGACTAATCTTAACTAGAGCCTGACTAATTCAATGATGTGCTTCTGAATTCTGACGTGGGCTGCCAGTGGATTTTGTTTTGCCTTCAACATAGAAAGGTGATAATTATCATAAATTGTTGAATCCTGTTTCAGCTAAGATGGCCAGGTATGGATGGACTTCAGGGACCAATGTTATCTGGAACTGGATTTTACATGAAGAGAGAAGCATTATATGGAAACTATTCACATGAAGGTATGCCCATTATCCTAATCGACCAAAATGTTACTGCAACTCATTCTGAGCAAACATACAAAACCAGATTATTCAGACTCCATTGAATATTAACCATTATCCTAAAGGTTAAAGGAAAATATTTGGAGACAGAGCAGGGATATGTTGGACCCATCAAATGACAACTCTAATCTGCAAGATTTAATTAATTTGGCATTCTATTTTAACCAAAACATGAAGCTTGCCTATGCATTAAATCACCTTGGAACCAGGGTACCCTGCTAGCAAAAAACCATTGAAAATTAGCATTCAACAAATATAACAGTATCCAGCTGGGTTCAGAAATTAATCTTATACATCTTAATTACCATCACAATTATCAACCCTATTCATCTTCTTACATGTCATTGAACATATTCCTAAATTTCTTATTAAATTAGTGATCAGCTGTAAACTGCTTTTGTATTTTGATTCAGATCTGTTTCATTTGAAAGAATCTTTTGGTCCTTCAAATGAGCTGATCATTTCTCATCGACGTAGCAACCAACAAAACGTCATTGAAAATTGCACTTTGTTGAGCACACTGCGGAAAGAAGCCCAGTTTTTGGCCTCTTACACCTATGAGAACGACACTCTGTGGGGAAAACAGGCAAGTAACCTTTGGCCAAACGTAGGCATCCACTATTAATGTTAAGTATTGTCATTAAAATTTTGTCTTTGGTTTCAAACCAGATAGGTTTCTTGTACAACTCTATGGTAGAAGATTACTTTACCGGATTCATTTTGCACTGCAAGGGGTGGAAATCAGTCCTATGTAATCCATCAAGGCCAGCATTCTTAGGCAGTGCTACAAGAAGTTTGAATGACGCATTGGCTCAAGGTACAAGATGGAATTGTGGTTTGATTGAAGTCACCTTCACAAAGTTCTGCCCTCCTATTTATGGGCTATCAAGAATGCCCGTGCTTCAAACCATGTGCTATGGCTACTATTCATTTCAGCCCTTCTACTCGTTGCCTTTGTGGTGTTTAGCTACTGTGCCTCAGCTATGTCTTTTGAATGGAATTCCAATATACCCTAAGGTAACTATTGTTTTAACTGATAGATATCGTAGCTTTAAGTCTTAGATTATCTAGCAGCATGTTTGTCTCAATTAAGGTAATTTAGACATACTTTGTCTCAGGTCTGAAATCATTTAACATTCCATTCTTTTTCTACACAGGTTTCAAGTTTATGGTTTATGATCTTTTCATCTATTTTCCTATTTTCCCTTCTGAAACACTTGGAGGAGGTTATCATCACCGGTGGTTCAGTCCTGACATGGTGGAATGAACAGAGGATTTGGATGATAAAATCAATCACTTGCTATGCCTATGGAACTTTAGATGCCATCTTGAAGTGTTTTGGAATGAAACAGCCAAACTTCTTGCCAACAAATAAAGTTTCTGATGATGAACAGGTAGCGTTACACCAGTTGGGTAAATTCAACTTCCAGATGTCGACTAACTTGCTTGTTCCTTTGGTTACCTTAGTCACATTGAACATGATTGCCTTTGCCGGAGGAATTGCTAGAATGGTGATTTCAGGGAGTTGGGACGAGATGATTGGACAAGTTATCCTCTCATTTTACATCTTACTAGTTAACTACCCAATAATTGAAGGGATGACATTCAGGAAGGATAAAGGGAAAGTGCCACATTCGGTTTCCGTATTCTCTCTTGTTCTTTCCATCATTTTCTTGTGCTTGGGTTCCCTGGTTCTCAGGTTTGATTTTTAATAGAAGTTCATCTTTTAGACTCACATTCAAGGTACCATTAGCAGGAACATTTATGTAGCAAAAGATTGACAATTGCCACTTAAGCATTCAAACTCTTCTATTTTCGGTCTTCGTACTGGTAAAATGTGGAGAGAGATTTCTGAAACAAGAGAAGAAGGCCCATTAACTTCTTATTGATTTCTATTCATGCTGGTACAGTTTGACTGCCTTGTTTCATTATCCCATTGAAATACACATTAAGCGAATTGGGAGAAAAATTGCATGATTTTAGCGCTTATTACTTTCTCCCTTACACAACAGCGTACAATTCCGCGAGGTTGTTGCTTCTTCGTGACCCAGATCTTTATTCATTGTTGAGGTGTTAATTAATAATTCCCCTGCCTTTCCTGCTTTTGCCCTGTCTGAAAAGGTGATACACTCTTCTAGTCCTCCTGCTGGTAAATTTACATTCAGGATTCGTACTAATTGAATCAATTTCTAATTTCCTACATCTAATATGTTGCATTTTGTAATGGACTAAGATTCAACCTGTCATACTCCACAAAAACCAGACTCACATACCCATTATAGCTCTAGTGGCTTCGCTGCATGCTGTCTTACCATTGTTTGTAAGTCTCTCATCAGTCAATCTCTCTCCAATTGAGTATATGAAGAGCCTATTCCACTCAATTGATTGTGCTATGCCAATGTGCCAGGCTGTACCCTTCATATATAATGCTCTAAGCCTGACCCTTCTTGCTGATCTCTAAACAAAAAAGCACTTACAACTCACATGCATCGTCTCATTATGGAGAAAAAAAAATCACCGCCACCAACAGTTTCTTTCCTTTCAAACCTCACAAGAAAACCGCCTAAAACCCTACTTTCCTTTTACCCCCTCTTCTTCAAGATTGTTCTCTCTTTCAAGAAATAAAAAAGAAACGGCAATTCTCACAAACCAATTACGCAGAAACCCATCAACCTAACTTCACCCATGGCTCATCCTGAACAACAAGAATGCAGAACTAGAAAGAATCAATACCCACTAGACTCAAACTCCTACAAGATTCTCGATAAAATCGGTGTTGGCGTTAGTGCAATAGTTTACAAAGCCATATGCGTTCCCATGGACTCAACTGTTGTTGCGATCAAGGCCATTGATCTCGATCAATCTCGAACCGATCTTGATAACATTCGACGTGAAACCAAGATCATGTCTCTTCTTTCACACCCAAATATTCTCAACGCGCACTGTTCTTTCACTGTTGATTGCCGCTTATGGGTTGTCATGCCCTTCATGTCATGTGGATCTTTGCAATCCATAATATCTTCGGCTTTTCCTGATGGTTTACCAGAGCCATGCATTGCTGTTGTTCTCAAAGACACCCTAAACGCGTTGTCGTATCTTCACAAGCAAGGCCACTTGCATAGAGACATCAAAGCCGGTAACATTCTTATGGACTCCAATGGGTCCGTAAAGCTTGCAGATTTTGGCGTATCGGCGTCAATTTATGAACCGAATACGGCCCAGGGGCGGACTTCCTTGTCCTCCTCGTCGCAGTTGATGCTCACGGACGTGGCTGGGACACCGTACTGGATGGCCCCTGAGGTGATACACTCGCATACTGGGTACAGTTTCAAGGCTGATATTTGGTCTTTTGGTATAACTGCACTGGAACTGGCCCACGGCAGGCCTCCTCTGTCTCATCTTCCTCCTTCGAAATCTTTGTTATTGAAGATAACTAAGCGGTTTCGATTCTCTGATTATGAGAAAACACACAAGCATGACAAGAATAAGAAGTTCTCGAAGGCATTTAAGGATATGGTTGCTTCTTGTCTTGATCAGGATCCGTTAAAGAGACCTTCCGCAGAGAAGCTTCTAAAGCATTCTTTTTTTAAGAACTGTAAGGGTGCAGATTTTCTTGTAAAGAACGTGTTGCATGGTCTGCCTAGCGTTGAAGAAAGATTCAAAGCAAGATTGATTCTGCACAGCAATGTTAGTGTTGATGACGATGAAGATTTTGAGAATGCCTCGGTGAGACAAAGAAGAATCAGTGGGTGGAATTTTAACGAGGAAGGATTCCAACTCGACCCAGTCTTTCCAACTATCCCAATCGAGTCAACCGATGATTATGTTGTAAGACAGGTTCGATTTGGCGGGGAAAGCTTCATTCCAGACAAGCAAACAAAAGATCGGTCGCATAACTCCGGCGAGTCCAATTCAAGTTCAGCAGGGGAGGAAACCCAAATAGTTGTTCATCATGAAACTGAATCTAGCAAGAGGGAACTTACTGAAAACGAGAATTTTGAAGGTAGCGCAGCAATTGATAACGAAACGGTGATGGGAGGGTTGCTGGCGCTAAGGAAGAGTTTGGATGAACAGAGACAGCAGGTTTCAAATATGATTGCGTTGCTAGGCGGGGAAATTAGCAGGGAGGACCAACTGCTGCAGATTACTGAGAGGTTGAGAATGGAGTTAGAAACTGAGAAGCGAAAGAACTTAGAATTGGAGATGGAAGTGGGTTTCCTCAAGCTTCAGATCACTGGTGCATAGAACGGCGGAGGCACTGACTCATGAACATTGTTTTAGAAAGACTCGTAGATCATTAGAGTTAATAATAATTTGTGTCCCTTTTTTACCATCCCGTGAATTAGGATCAGATATTAGCATGTTAAGCATTTGTTTATGAAGTTATGCCAAGATTCAATTTGATCAAAACCAGAACTTTTCTGATAATGGTGTTATTTGAATCACAATCCATGGTAGGATCTGAATTAAGGAATTAAATTAATATAAAATAATATAATTAATAATTATTCAAATTTACATTTTGCTGTATATTGTTAATGTGAACCAATTAAATATGTTTATTATTAAATGCATTTAGTGTGTTAGAGCTTCAATATAATTAACTATAATTATTAAATTTAAAAAAAAATTATTTAATTAATAAAATAAAAATTTAACTTATTAATAATAAATAAATAAAATTAAAAATAAATTTATAATTTAATTTCATTAATTATTATCATCGCAATTTTTTATTTTAAATTTCAGAAGGGCCTTGTGAAGAAGGAGAGACACAGGACTTCTATAGCCACCTACATCTATCCTGATGACACCGGTATTGTATTTGCATGGCGTGGGTGTATTTAGTAAAGATTGTGGTAATGGCCATTTCCCAACTTGAACCGGCTCAAAACAGTGTTGTACTCGTGTTCTGTGGACGCTTTTTTTAATTGACTCGAAGAGGCAACCCAAAGGCTAGACTGGAGAATCAGTGGCCACCAAGCCCAGTCAACTCTGAAGCTGCACCACCAATCACAACCTTTGCCGTAATTCAAACATACAAGAAGCCACAGCTACTAGTAGTACTACCACGACGACACTAATCTGTGTCACTTTCTTTGACAAACCACGTAATTTCACGACCAATTAAATCCCTTTTGATAGTTTCCATGGCGATTTCAAAAGATTCAACTTTTCCATAGCTAAGGGAGAAAGAGAGGGAGAAGACTGATGGAATGTTTTCTCAAACGAGAGCTAAAGAGAAGCAATGCTAGCTCAAAGCTTGATGAGACAGCAGCCGAATGGGATGCAAATGCTTTCAGAAATCAGCCTAGCCAACTGACAACTAAAAACAAAAGTACCCATTTGGCCTACGATCTCTCTTTCGTCTTTGTCTTTTTTGTCATACATAAATATGGTAATAATAATCATCCATTAAAGTAGCTCAAGCTTCAGCCGTAGCCATGAGTGGAAGAGAAGGCAACTTGTTACACTGCAGGTAAACGCTGCAATTTCGGCTGCATAACCTTATAAAATCACGGCCATATTTTGCATCGCATGCAAACACCTAATTGGCTTCTAGTCCTTTCAATAAATCTCAGCCAAATGCAGCAGTATCTTTTATCTATACGGGGTCCTCTGATCAAACTTACTCTCTTTCTCACTGTAAAATGGAAAAGAAAAATCTGGAGCGCACTGAGATATTCTTCAATGAGTTTCTTAAATCAAAGATTTTCTTTGAAGGAAATAAAGTTGACTAGTACTGCAGGGCCACAACTATGCCTACGATCGAGTTCTCTTTTGTTGTGCATGCTGGAGATGCAAAGTTGTGGTACAAAGTTAAAGGCAAATTGCTATTCAGTCAAACTTTTACCCTTTTGTGAGCAATAACAATCAAAATTGGATCAATTTATTATTATTATTATTTTCTAGGCAGGGATCGTCGTTGATATGGACCGAAGACCAAATTGTTCACTGGTGTGATTCGGTGTGATGATTATATGTACATGTCCATAAAATAATTAATTGCATGCTCTATAACTTCAAACATTTGAATATGTCCATACATAATCCAAGAAGGTCCATGTCATTAACAAAAGAAAGAAAACAACACAACATATAGTTTCTACTGCCCGGAGCCATATACTTAATTTGCATTGTACGCTTATGTATGTGGCCAAGATGAGAGGAAATATCATGTATAAGATAAACTTTAATTCATGAATCATATCGCCATTCGTAATTAACTAGCACAGAACTTTTATACCAATTGTTATTGCATCCTTTCTGATTGAATAGATTCCTCAGTCATTAGTAGTAGTAGTGCTTCTGTATCAGCCCTCTGCTTGTTTGCCAATTTTTACATCTATGACAACTGACTTTGTTAGCATATTTTCATGTTCATAATTTATCTAATATTTAATCAATTTTAAATATTAATTTTTTAATTAAATATCATCGGATATACTTATTTAAAAAGAAAAATAGATATTTGTTAGAACTATTTATTTCATATTAAGTCGATGATCAATGGGTAATTAATTATTAGTTCTTGAAAACAAGCATGTATCCTTAATTCATGCATCTCTAATATTGGCACGGATTCTAGGAATAGGATTCATTCGTTGAATTTGAAATGAACAGCGAGCAGGTGCAGGCAATTGAGATTAATTGTAGTTCTTCTACTTATTGTCAGTGACATCGATGGATAAGAAGGTTAACCCTCGATTAACTATTAATTAGGTTTTAATGATCAATGACCGTTGTGGGACATGACACAACAGAATTACATGCTGATCCTTATTTATGTTCCATTTTAAATCGTATGAGCTCGTTGACATGTCTCTCGACAATTGGCTAAAAATATAAACATCTTTTCTCTTTCCTTAACTTTGTCTGAATCTAAGCAATAAGATTGGGGCCAGTCTGCAAGCTTACTTAAACCGAGCCCATCTACCATTTTACTCTTCCGATCATGTAGAAATATTGCGATTTTATACAAGCGTTATAAAAGTTGGATCCCATTCATCAGTTTAGATTTGACAAAAAGAAGTATAACCTGCCAGAACGAGGTTCTGGGTATAGTAAGTAGTGACCAAGCATAGAGGACTCTGCAGAGATATCCTCCAATGAGATTATCAGTCTCTGGTGTAGAATTTGATGGGTTCTTCTGAAACCTTAATCACTAGCTAGAGAGAGAACCAAGACAGAAATTTGTGTAATCAACAGATTTGATATTTCTCAGGTCAGTTTCTTCTATCTCTGTTCTAACTTTTTATATATGAGCTTCCTTTCTTTTTAATTTTTCTTAGAATTATAATTATTATTTTGGGTTTCAGTTATTCCTTTATAATTGACATGATATGAACTAGATGGTTATTGTCTCTTTGATCTTTCTAGGTCTGACTACGCCAAAAAGCACCCATGGAGAGGAACAGTATGAGTAACTGCAGCTTGAAAGACCACAAAATTGGCAGTAAGGCCATCAGAGACAGCAACAACAACCACAACAGTAGCAACAAGCTCAAAGATTCGTGGAACTCTAACAGCCAGAGCTATGCAGAAGAATACCTTGGATTTTCATGGCCACCAAGATCTTACACTTGCAGCTTTTGCAAAAGAGAATTCAGATCTGCTCAAGCCCTTGGTGGTCACATGAATGTTCACAGAAGAGACAGGGCCAGGTTGAGGATGTCACCTGTAAGGGATGGTCAGCACCCATTTCTCAATCTTAACCTTAACCCTAACCCTAACCCTAACCCTAATTTCTCTACCCCGCCTTCGGTGTCTCCTTCTTTCTCTGGCACGTTACCTTCTTTGATTTCTCCACCTCTTTCTTACTTATCTTCTCCATCTTCTGCTCCTCCGAGTAAAACGAGGAAATGGGGTATGGATGGTACCTTAACAGATCCTCTAAACCAAAAGGACACGGGGAAAGAATTCGATGATTTCACAGAAGAAGATGGACGTAAGCTTTCAAAGAAGGCTGAGATTGTTAGGCTGGACTTGGAAATTGGTCTAATTAGTGACAAAAAGGATGATTTAGATTTGGAGCTTCGATTGGGGTACTAAATTCTACCGCTTTATCAACAAATATCGGCAGCCTGTAGTTGGCCTACTGCACCAGTTTGCGATCATTTCTGCATTTATATTAACTAGTTCAGTTCAACCCACTCATGAAGAAGCATAGAGATTTGCAGGAGATGCTTCAATGTAAGATTTCGCAGCCAAATGTGTTGGTGCTACCATCTCTCATCAACGCCAGTACTATATTTGACTTCATCTTTTGCTTTGCTGTTTTAATTTCCAGTTTATATATACTGAAATATTCATATTCCGTGATCCATCTCGCATGGCTGAGGGGAAAATGCGTCTATCTTTTACGTATATATAATTGCTAATTTATTTATTTCTTTTGCACTCTGATGACTTTGTGTTTCAGTTTTGATTGATACATCAGAGAGAGAGAAGAGAGGGTGTAATTTTTTACTTTTTTAACCTCATCAAATAGCTTCACCATTTTTATAAACAGTTAACCTCTTATTTATTAGGTTCACTGCAACTTAACATCAGAAAGAATTGATTTAATCAAATATAAAATGAAAAGTAAAAGTGTTCATCAACTGGACGGCTTGTTTTGGGATAGTATCTTCTTCTTCGATGAGAGAAACCAGCCCATGGTGTTCTAGAATGGAGCATACCGAAAAAAAAAGAGAAGAAATGCAAAGTGGGTTGCAATCTGCCCAACCAAAAGAATGGAAATCCTCACCGACCAGCGACATGCTAAATATGATAAATAATTAACTAAGATACGTTTGATACAGTAATATATGAATTAATTAGAAGCAGATGAATAAATAAATGGGTTTGAAACCAGCTGCCTAACCAAAATAAGGTGGACTAGTGAAAATGATAAACTGCTAAAGTGAGATACTTTGGTTAAATATTAGTTAATATGTTAGAAGTGAGATTGCATGTTGATTTTCATGTTCTATGGCATTAGTGTATGATGTGTGTAATAAATATAAATAATCATTTGACAATTACTTAATTGTTATTAAACATGTTTAAGAGCCCGGTTGGCATATATGAAAGGAAATTAATTTATTCCATGTATTAGCAGGATTGGCCTAAGTTTCAAGAGTCTAAGCGAATTCTAAAAATGAAATTCTTATCAATTTTAATATTAAACTAAAAGATAAATGCAAAATTAAAGAATTCAATATGGAAGGGTCAAGAATTAGAACATGAGATACCTTTCGTTTTTCATCCTAACCTAAATTTTATCGTTTAGCCTTTCCAAAATTTGATAAAGTCGCAATGGGTATCTGGATACGTTCTTGAATGGATGCTGCATATGGGAAAAAGGTGACCTTGATTAGGTCATGTTCCATAAAAGCACAACTCTTTTGTTTAAATGTTTCATGGATATCAAAATTTACAACCACACAAAATGAACAAAATTGACTTCCCTAACTTTTTTGACAAGTCCTTTTCCCCACATTCATCTCGTATATATTGTGCTTTATTACAATCACGATAGCAAAGCATTATTGAAAACCCCAAGTTCCAATGCACAATTCATCATGATTGCATACTAAAAAAAACGAACAAGAAAAATCAATAAAACATAGAATGCCATTGAATTTCCGGCTTGTTAACAATATGAGAATTTATAACAATCAGTACGCTGCCCAACCACCCATTCACACCTGCTCTTGTTGATCCAAGTTCCAACACTTATTCACGAGCAATTTCTCTTCTAATTAGCCAAAACCAGTTGCAGCATTTCGTTCATAATCTTCCATAGAAATAGACCTGTTGAAGAGGGCTGATCAAGAACTGCAAGAAGCTTGACTTCCGGGTTTAAGTAAGAAAGCCATCCATAAGAATATACAATGTGCTGCCATACAATATCTATGATAAGCAAAAAAAAGATTTTCATAGAAGTAAAATTGCATGGATGTAGTAATCCTTAGTGATAAGTAAGAACAAGAAATGAAAATGAGAAGTTACACTAGATAAATGTAAGCAATATTTGTGAGATGGGCTGGGGCTGTAATACTATAGTGAATGATAAGATCAGAAAGAAAGACAGAAAGAGTACTACTCATGAGTGAAATACATGTTATGATATTAAAATGGTGGGTCTTTGGTTTTTCCCAAAAACTGACGGGTTTGCATGTTCCCGACAATGTCTGGGTGTCAAATGGTATGATGGCATTTCCCTAAAAGAGAATGAGAAGTTCTGTTTCGGTCAGTTCAAACCCATTATACAGAACTCAGAGACCCCAAAACTCTTTCCCATTGTAGCAAGTAGTCAGTCTTTCACGACAGACATTCAAATACTTACAAGCCTTTTCTTCCCCACCCAACTCCCTCTCTTCCTGTCCTGAACCTCTCTCTTAATTTCAAACTCAGAAGTACAAGAACTTGTAATAGCTACATATTTTTACCTACTACCTCTAGCTGTGTTGTAGCAGATCTTTCTCTTCGTTTTGATAAATGGGCACCCCCTCAAAAATCTTCAAAAACAGTATACTACCATATATTGAAGGGTGTAAGTCAGAATCAGATATACGATTGAGTATAAAACTTTGATTTAAGGGCACAATTCCTACGACATGTTGTTTCTCAATATTACACATAAAAGCCCTTTCATTGCTGACTTTGCTCATTACACATAGACCCAAATATATGCTTGCTACTTTGCTAGAGAACAATTTCCGAATATTGTATACGATTGCGTTCTTCTGTATGAATTTTATTAATTAACCACCACCTGAATATTGAATATTGAGTTCATCAGGACCATCCATTTCTCACGTCATGCATCTAGAAAGTGTGTAATAGCTTAGCTTTCATCACATTTGCATTTTACTCTGCAATTATCAATGACTGATACTTTACAATTTTACCATATTTACTCCTATTAATCATTTTGCTACCGTCGTCGATCCAAATTTCACATGGTATGCAAATAAACGCCAGCTTTAATTTACTAGTCTCAGTCATCCTTTCAAATACACGGAAATTTAAGTTCGTGTTTTTAAGAAAGTCAAATAATTCGGGCAATACTAACAATTCCTTTCTCATTTTTAGTCAGGTTCAGTGATCGTTTGGAGATAATGAACATATGCATATTTGAAATCAGTCGTGTACTACTGTTTATTGATAAACGCAATTAGACTGATTGTATAATATGAGTAAGCATGTATGTGACGTTATACGTCCATTTGATCAATACTACAGGCATACCACTGTAAAATGCTGAGGAAGCTTGCTGTAGAGGTATCTGAAAGAAAAGGGTTGGCTTCTTTGTCAAATGATGGGATAATCACATGATTAACGACAGAGATTAGAAATTAAGCTGGTTTCGGTCAATATGATTAACGTGATTAGGAGAGTGTTAAGTACATGTAGAGCTAACCTAGCACAAAATGGGGAGATAATTGAATGGGTCCCCACACGTGGACAGTGAAAGAAGAGACAGATAAGATGGAGGAGAAGTAACCAAAGTGGTTGTTTCAGTGAAAACGAGAAAGAGAGAAGAGGGATGGCCGGTCGGCGCACGTCAACATCTTTCTCACGAATTCTTTAATTTCTCTTGTACATGGCTTTCACTAACACAAGAACTTTAATTCATTCATGTCACATTCTATGAACTTGATTATGATATATATTTTATATTTTTTTAATTTAAAATTTAAAATATAAATAAAAAATTATATATTTTAAAAATATAAAATTTTAAACGATTAACGTAACATTTAAAATAAATAATATATAAAACTTAAAACATGAAAAATAAAATTAAAATGATTAATATAAAATTAAAAATATAAATATAAATATGAAATAATTAATATAATAATTGAAAAAATTGAATATAACGAGAATATAATATATTGTAAACAAACTCTCGCTCTATCGATATTTTAATTATTTTATTTTTAAAAAGTTATGAATGTATTAACTACAATTTTATCAAAATTTTATATAAGTATTTTTATATTCTCATGAAATATTTATATTCAATTTATGCATAAATATAATTGTTAAATAAATATAAAAAGTCGTTAATTCAAGTATATATGTGTGTGTATGTGTTATTTTATAGAATTTCTCGTGTAAAGAATTAAGTAAATTAATTTATGAAAGTATACTTTACTTTTGCAACTCCCATGTATTTGCATAAAACTCTTGTTTCTCAAAAATTTCAGGTGTTGATTCTTATTTTTCAATAAATCCCTAGCACCAAATTCATTGTCTCTTTGATCTTCTTTAATGGGTTTGTTCATTTTTACTGTGTGTTTGCAAATAGACTCCGCCCATTAGCAAATAAATTTGAGCCTATTAGGAAACCCAAATTAATTGGGCCTATTTGGGGCGAATCTAAATGGGCTTCAAACTTCTTCGAAGCCCAAGTAAGTTATCTTCCGATCATCAATCATTTTGTAGATTATCAGTAACATTGCTTCCGTGGATCCCTGTCTCATGTTGGTTTTTTACCATTTATAAATAAACAAGTAGTTTAATAATTTTTAAATAAAATATCAACATGTTGACAAAGTCACCTGCGAAACGACACAGAAAGATAGGATAATTTGGTGTTGTGTATGATGTTCTAAGAAGATTGCAATCAAGCTGATGACGTGGCAGTTGATGGTTGATGGCTTTGAAAGCTAAAGTTTTGTCTATCATTTTCCTTCAAATTAATTAGAAGGTGGCTAGCGTTAGCCAACATCATCAACATCAATATCCTTTCAAACCCCATTGAACCGACATCGTGTTACCTTGCTCATATTATGTCAAATTTCAGAGACGAATTGAATAACAAATTGGTAGTTAAGTTCAAGATCAAATTTATTAAACTGCTTCATTAGTTTTCGTCCAACTCACTTTGGATTGTGCTTTCTAGAATGAGCACTAATTCCTTTTGAATCCGGCTTGATTAGAACAGTACAAGTTTCAATTTTCAGAGACTGGGTTCGCTCAAACAGCCTAATGCCTGTGAATGTGAACTGGCAATAAGCTTGCAGTAATACAGCAGTTTCGTTGTTGTCATTGACGCCCTTCTTCCATTTGTCCATCATTGTTTCTTGTTATAGTAATTAATTATTCATTTATGATTACAATTAACATTGCGATTGATTGTTAATGTATGCATTATGCATGAACTTTAACAAGTAGCCGTTTTGATTAAGGACATGGTCAATGCTTGCCGTCTTTGAATCAAAAGAAGAAACAGCTATATGAAAATTCGGCAATTCACTACAAGACATGTGCCTTGGATATATTGGATTAGAAAATAATCAGTGGTTTACATCAGCTTCATTCTTTATGAACTGCTCTTCGTTTCCCTTCCTTCTTTCTGCAGGAAGATTACGCATATGCACTGTCAGAGATGTCAGTTGTTTAGTTGGAAGTGGCTTTGCATTAAATTGAATAAAACTGGCACATGGGGGTAATTGGACATTTGGGATTAATGCTTGACTGATGCAGATGTATATATAACTTTGCCTTTGCCTTTGGCCTCAAGGATATATAGTATGTTCACACTAGTGTTCCAGAAAACTATATATAAGTTATTTTAATTGAGTGCAGAGACGAATGCCGTAAAACAACCGTGTTAAGAAATGGCCGAGGTATATGAAACCTGCATAGGAATAGATAGAAAGAGAGATCAAAGAGGATAGAAAGAGACAGAGAGAATAAGAGTTATAAATTACCAAAGATGGATCCACACAGAGCCGTCTCAAAGCAAAAGTACAATAGGAAAACGCCAAAGCAGTTTCTCTCCAACACAAACACACACAATACACTAGGGCAATGCTACTGTCATCAATTGTCTCTATTTCACAATACTTTCTCAACCTTATAATCTCTTATTTCCTCTCTCTCTTTCACTCTTTTCTCTCTCTCCATCACATGACACTGAGAAACCGAAATCTTTTTCTGAGACGGTTGGTGATTCTTAATCAGAAATTTTGAGAAGTTTGAGCAAAAATTAGGGTTTCGGGTATGGAATCTGCTGGGAAACAAGAAAGTTCAGACTCTTCAAGTGAAGAAAATGATCGGCTTGAACAAGTCAAGGAAGACACGGCTACTACCAAACGCTCCTATGAATGCACCTTTTGTAAGCGAGGCTTCACCAACGCTCAGGCTTTAGGTGGGCACATGAATATACATCGCCGAGATCGAGCGAAGGTCAAGCGAACTGCTAGTTCGTTTTCAAGCAAACCCTTGGCCATGGATGAAGACTACACGATTATGAATCCTAGATATATTGCACCTGCAGCTTCCAGCGAACCAGTTAAGCACTATCCCCATTTTGAGGCTCAAAGCAATTATCTCATGTATTACCAACCATCTGTATCTAGCCCGAGACATCCTCATGCTTACAAAGATACCGATTTTCTTCTTCCAAGGTCGCAGTCTTTAAGCATGAATGAAGAGCTTTGGGGAGCCAGTTTGAGCTTGGGAATCCGCCCTACACGTGTGGAAGATAATGAAGTAAGGAGAGGAATTGTGGGAGAAGATGAACTGGATTTGGAGCTTCGACTTGGTCATAATAGGTAATACATATGCTATATATAATGTACAGAGGGAGAATTCATTCAACAAGTTCTATTTGATTGAAGCAATCTTGAATATATGGAGCTAGCAATATATATATTTTCCTAATACGTATATGTAAACGGAAAATGCTCAATTATGAATGCATGGGAGCAAAACCTCTTGGTTGAAATAGCTTTGGTGAATGAAGTCTTTCAGCTTTCTGGCGTAGGTATGTTGATTTCGATCTTCTTTTGATTAATTAATAGACTGTGTATCTAGTTTATGGCGAGAAGCTTAGCACTGCACTATTTCAAATGTTGGATGTTATATTCTGATGGTTTTTCAGTTTCCCTTCATAAATACCAGTAATTATTGAATTATATGAACTCTGTCTTGTGATTAGATAATATATGGAGCAGTAGCATACATTAAATATATATATTATGCAAACAGATTACTTTTCATTTGTAATTTCCTTCGAAGAATAATCTTCCATAGTACATGTCAAATAAATTATAGGAGAAAGATCCTGGCCATGGATGCACCGTGCTCTCTACAAACTTTTGCGTACAGTGAAGAGTCATATTAGATTATTGTCCTTCTTGAAATTATAATTAACCATTACAGTCTCTCTCACAAGAAAAAGAAAAGACCATTGATTCTTAATTATAATTATTAGTATGCTTAAATTTAAGAAATTTTGTGCTTCAACAATCACTTCAACTCAATTTTATAAATAGACTTTGTTTATGTGCAATAAATGTTATTTTTTGAAAATATCATGGTGCAAGTTAGAGAATTAAAGGTCCATTGCATGTAAAAAATATAGATTACAATAGACTCATGTGCTCTTAACTATCATACATAGTAGATACTAGAACCTGCTAATTCCTTACATGTAATTTGTTTATAGTACTTTTGACGAATCTTTAAATACTTATATATTTTCAAACTCTTATCTTGTAGAGCTTGCAAATTGAAATCTCCTAATTAATTGTAGTATAAACATATAGGTTCCTCGAAACATACATCTTATGAAATGCCATTGAAATCATGTAAAGGTAGTCTCAAGAGGTTAAGGGGACTCAACTGATGACCTATCTTACTTCCTCGACCTATATTGTCTTTTTAATTGTTTGAATAATGAACATCACGAATTATAAATTTGTCACATCATAAAGTATTTAAATTTATGAGAAAATTTGGAAGTGTACAGGCATTTGTATTTACTTGAACAGGAAACGTTTAGCTTCTTATTGCATGTTGAACAATCGAAGTGCATACTCGATGAATCAATCAGCATTTATGTTGCTTCTGTCTAGCATCCTGTGTTGCTAATTGTTAAAGGGAAATCTGACCTAAATTGTTAAATCAGACTTCACACACTATGGCTTATGTGGTATTCGCATCTTAATTAAAGGCTCTACTATAGATGCTATAGGATTGGTTATTGTTTTATATCACGCTAAAGTATTTCAGGAATTTAATTGGACTAATCCGTGCCCATTTTCTACTCTAGCAATGTCAAACACCTACCGCATTGCGAGATATCCCTAGGCATTGTTTTTAGGGTAAGGCACCTAGCGATCGATGCATGAATAGAAACAAAAATAAGTGGGATACTGCAATTATCATCAAATGTGTATTTATGCTTGAACAGTGCATGTGATTCTTACTTTTTCATTTTTCCTGAACCTGTAATTTTTAGTTGTTTTTTTACTCGGCTATGAAATAATATATGTGTACTTACATATTTAGAAAAGTGCTGTCAAGAACTACTTGGAGCCTACAGCTTTAGTGGGTATGTTTTATTTCATCCAGTATGCTTAATACCATTATCAAATAGCAGTGATAAGTTGCCCAGTCGTTTCTCCTTGGGTGTTTTTGACTAAAATGGGGATATATATAGTGATATTAGCAATAGGCAGTGATAATGCAACATGGAGTCATGAATTAGGGCAGCTCTACAAATTCATTATAGTTCCTACCATCTAATTAATTCTTTAGAGTTGACATGTGTTCGTGAAAGAATGCAAACTTTGCAGAAAACTGCTTCCAATTTCCTGAATTAATTTGGATAGAAGATAGCTGTGTACACATTTTAATCAATTAAAGTTTCTTTTTGGAGTTACAACCCGTTGGGGTCAATCAATCGTGGGTTTCTATTCACTAGAGAGATAAAACGACAACAAAATTACCAGAGACAAATAGAGAAAGAAAAGAAGAGTACGAAAAAGAAGAAACTAGAAGGAATTAAGAATTTGAAAGATGGAAGATTCGCAAGGAGCTCGTTTTCTTTGCATGTTTAGAGATGCCTCAATTTTCAGTTTTATGTAACCATCAAGCAATTACTGGTGCGATCTTAATAGTGAAATCCTATGAGGACTCCAAAGTTATTGATTTTGTTCTTTGAATTTCGCATTGTTTCTTTCCATGTTCGGCTTATTCACATAGCAGTTGGGCACTCTATGGTATACCATCAGACTCTCCCATTCACTTGTGAGGACTAATTGATCACGGCTTCTAGTCCAATTGTGCTAGGACTATGGGCTTTGATAATCATATTGAGCTAATTGTAGCCGAGTGGTTCAGGGGCACAAAGGCCTGAGACCCAACCAAATGTCCATTTATAGTTACGGAAAGCCAGATAAAAGAGGGTCCAGCATTTGGTAACAACCAGACAAAATAGAAAAGCACTTTGGCTACAGTAACATCTAGCCATGATAAAAATTACGTGCTAATAAATGAGTGCTTGTTAGGACCTCGGCATGCCGCAGATTAGCTTCTAGATGGCCCCTCCTATGTCTAAAACATGTCTAAAATTGTCACAGTTCCTACCGCTGTATAATTGCAGAAAAATGACCTCGAGCCAAGAAAGAATTGCCCCACATATGACAAAACCCAATAAAACGACGACAATCACTCAACCTTGGGTGAGGGCCAAAATATGAGGTTACTCGTCGGTAGTCACTTTCATTTAGACAATTTTCCTCTTGGGTTCTCTTTTCATTTCAGTACAGAAAGCCCAAAGGCGTGGAAATTTGAAGGGAGCAGCAAACAGACAAATCATTCAGCAATTAACACATTACAGCTATTTAAATAATTAAATTTTACATTAAATGGTGGTGATTTAGCATAATTATCAAACCAACCGCAAACTCTTTTGTCCGTAAGATTCGACCATTTCGCATAGATATGTGATTAAATGAGGTGCTGACTGTCAAAAATACATGGTACATGTTGAAACCTCATTGAAGTTCTGGAGTGACTTAGAAAAACGTATATCTACGGCTACAAGCCGAAAGCAGAAGTGGGAAACCATTGAAAACGATGCCCAGCTGCTGCCGACAATTAATGATGCTCTAAATTAAACACTTCAAAAATGAAACCCTAGCTACCTAGATGAAAGGCATTGGCCATTCCCTGGAGCGCCTGCACCCGCAATCAACATAATAATTTTTCCTTTTTGGACATCTTTATGTCGATTCTTTCAAGTAACGAAGCCACGCATTCTCTGAAACAAATTGTTTTCCATCATCGGTGTTCATCAGTATGATTAGTGGTAATGGGCTTAAGTTTTATAAACCATGCATCAAACGTCATATATCTCATATTAATGGGATATTTGAACTCGGATTACTTGCATTACTTCCAAAAAAATTAATATAACTCATCGACTTCAGTCAACGTACAAACTCTCCTTTCCCACATCCAATGTACATTTTACAACTAATTGATTAGATTTTTCCGTTCATATATACCAGTAGAAGTAAAATTTCGATGCAATATCAAGTGTACGATAAAGAAAGGATTCAGCAGGAAAAGTAAACAACAAGCATAGCTTCCACCACAATTTGGTTTCAGACACATGGGTTGGTGTGTTTGCGCAAATGGCAAATGGTAAATGGTGTCCGAAGCATGTGCACTTGCACAGGTATACAGCTTTAATTTTACAGGACATATGGACCATCTTGTAGAGCACATGGAATATGGACGGATGAACTGTAGTCTTTTGTCAATGTGAACTTGACTTTCTCAATCCCTATTATGTTTTCTATCCCCAAAGTATCAAGCTTCCTTTCAACCTATCTAAAATTAAACAAAATTTATCAAAGCCTTTAATATATTATTACATTTTTGAAATACAATATGTTAAAAGTTCTGCATACCTATAAGTGAAGTACTTAACATGAATTGATGGAACTCCTATGGCTTCGTAATCCTTTGGTGCACTTATATTGGGCACAATAATTCGCAAGATGTACGTACATGAACTTGGATTGTTTATGAACATGTGGAGTCATGACTTGAATTAATTAATTTATAAGTTGTATCTTCGATCATTTGGTTGTTTCTGGAATCGTAAAAATGGTTACATATTGAGTGGTTAAAGTGTTTTAGTGGGTCAATAATTGCAACTTTACGACGTTATTTGTTTGATGTCAATTTTCCTTGTAGCCTTAAGAGTTACTGCTACTGCAACAATATCAATTAATATTGTCAGATCACATTACAGTAATGTATACTGTTAAAATCGGTGATAATTACTAAGTTAATCTGATTGGAGAAAACAAGGAAACTAATCAACAGAAACAATGACGATGTCTGTCTTTTACGAGATTTCACCCCACAGGATACTGATTTAACAAGTAACGTTATCTTAATTTCCTGCACAAGGAGAAACCATTGTCTGTATGCATTGTACATGGCCTTCAAATCGATCAACCTGAGCCAACATCAAGAAAAACAATGAGACACATTGGAACAAATTTTCTTTTGAAGATTTGACGTGCATGAACCTTCCTTTGATCCAACTTTATCAAATAAATATCTAACCTCTTTAACAGCGTCTTTGACATAACCTAACTTTCATTCTCATCCACAACCCCAGAAGTAAACAAAAAACACTTTGTGTGTCTGGTGAAAACGCAAAGTCGTTTTCTTTTTTAATCCACGAGTGATTCATCTCCCTTTGCAATATGCTTTAACACTGTTCTCAGTTAAAAGTCAGTGAGACAGATTCTCTCCTCCTACCCCACGATTTCATCAGCCATCCCCTCTTAATTTGCTGATTTCATGTATCACCTTCTGTGTTAAATGCGTGTCCTTTGAAAATGGATGAGCCACCGCCAGCCAGACCTTAGCATGCTAAGCAAGAATATATTATAGTTTGATATTACACGCAATTACAGGCCATGCGGCTTTTGAAATTGCTTACATGAATATCCTCTCCTGTCTTCAGTCATTTTCTGGAAATGCAAATGCAGGCAGGCGGAAACTATAGCGTGATCAACATTGACTATACAGCTCATAGAATGTGATTCCACGAAATTGACCGCAATAATCAGCCATACTGCCCTAATTGGCATGCGACATATAGATTCCAATTTTAGGGAGAATTCTAGTCTGGTCCCCAACATTTTAGTAAATCTACAGTTTGATCACCTTGTTTGCCTAAAACCAAACTCGGTTAAATGTTCCTTTCACACGGTTCCCTAATGAATTTGAATTTACGGAAGGTAAGAATCACAAACCAAAGCCGCTCCCACCGTAAGTCGGAGTAGCTTTTGCATACTCAGCTTTGGAGAAGGAGGTCAGGCGATGCGATCAACGAATTCCAACCAAGGCTTTGGGTGCGGGTTGGAGAGGGGAGGATCTGCGGCGGACATTTTATGGCATATATGTCGTTGGATTCAAATTTTATGGCACATTCCAAAAATGCAGGGATCTATGTGGATAAATATAGCAGACTTTGTCTCCTAACCTGGATTTGTTTACAAATCAGGGACTAACCCCACTATTTATTTATTTTAAAGGTTAAGAGATTTTTGAAGAAAATAAAATCTGCCGTTTCACTGCATGTGAACCAAAAAAAGAATATTCGAGGTATATAAATGCCATATAATATTATTATAAAGGGCTTTATAGTATTTTTAATATCATGTAATAAAATAAAATTTATTTAAAATAAAGATATAATTGTTATTTAATATAACTACGAGGGTCTTTTATTTAACTAAAGGATTTAAAAAGAAGTTTACTGAAAAAAGTAAGGACCCAAGTGAAATAATTTACGGAAAGTTAAGGAGTTCTTTTAGAAGTAGAGGCAAGGCGACCGAGGTGACCAAAGTGTAGATTTCAAATACCATAAGGACCAAATTGATTTTTTTTTATAAATTTTTTGGTCACAAAGTTGATTTCCAATTAATAGAAAACAAGGTGAGAAACCCTTTTTATTTAGACGAGTGTTTTGATAAATTAAAAAAGAAAAGGTCAATTAAAGACTTGAAAAGACTTAAAACAAAGATGATAACACAAAAGGGTCCCAATCCTTGACGAAAACTTATGTTAATTTCAAATGAGACATCTATTAATGTTTGAAAATTTGTATGTGATTCGAGAATATGATGGGTAGCGTTTTACTTCTTAATCCTTCTTTAATTACTGATTAAATTAATAATAATAATAATATAGAGCCAATTAGGACTCGAGAGGCTAAAATGCAATGGTATCAATCTCTTTAGTAAAAGTAATATTCTTATGTAGTAAATGCCAAGCAATCCAATCACCGTGTGTGTCACCTTTCCTTCAATAGGATTGAAAACTCAGAGAATCAGATGTTATTATCTTATTTTTCAATGAATTTAGGCAATAACCAGGCTTAATAACAAAGAAGTTGCCGGTCAAGTTATGCCCAACAAATGTTTTATCTTGATGGCTTTAGAACAAATATTGTTATTCTTGGGAGACACCGCAAGCCATGGCGGAAGTCAGAAACAATGGGTGGAATTGCAGTCCCCATTGTTCAAGAAGAGATATGAATTCTGCGAAATTAGGGAGGTTTCAAAGGGGGGAAATACATGTACAGAAACCATGCACTAATGCACCAGTCAGATTAGGCAAGTAATTATTTAGGTTATGAGTGTGTCCACCGAAATGTTTAGGGAGAAGAAAAAGATATGGATCTGCAAGAAAATAGAGGCAGACTAGCCTGTGCAATTTCACAGTCAAGATCAGTAATTTCCAAGAAAAGGAAATGTGGAAAATCGAGATTCTTCAATATTGGCAGGCGATCGATGAATGACGGGTTCGATCAAATACCTACGTACAGTTGAAATACTGTTAATTAATTTCTACTAATTACACAGTAAAATGAACGTAATCATGCAGCTTAATTACACCAAGACATCATTGGCTGTCAACCCTAGCTAGCTAGATTCTACAATGATAGCACATTTACTTGGTCAAAATGCAAGTCTCTATAGCCCTTAGAGTCTTGACAATACAATATCCTCAATGACACACAATCGAAATTATGTTCTTGGTGCAATGTATTCTTTTGCTTTGAGCCTTTTGACACCAAACCCCACTTTTGCGGAGCATCCTCTTGTTTCTTTGTTTGGTAAATAGCGTATGCCACCGAAATTTATCTTGGTTTAAGACAAAAGTCAAAATCTTGCGTTCTCTTCAATCAAAGACAACAGAAAGTATACAAGGAAATAATCGGCATGGATGAAGCTGTCAGGAAAGTTAAAACACTTGTGAGTGTGATCACGTTGCTATCTCGTTTGCCTTTTCTTTTTTGGATAATGGTTAGAGGCTCAATTGACACGGGATACATTGAACATTAATGATCAAAATACATGCACAATAGACTTTTAATACTTTCAAAGATTATTGTTCAGAATCAACTACCGCACTGGTACATACCCGGATTGTTTTATTTTATTTTATAATAAAATTTATACGTTTGAGTTGATAAAAAATGACACAAATATTGAATAAGTCACACAATATAATATGATAGATAATTATGTTAAATTTAAATTTACATTGTAACCCTACATGCATCCAATCCAATGATTTATTTATGTATTTACTAAATGAGCTTTCCCAGCACCTGATATTAGTGGCATTCTCTTCCATCGCCTAGAGGTTTCAATAACTGAACAATATTATTATGAATTTTTGTGTAGCAAATCACACCAATATTCCTTTAGTTGACAATAATAAACATGGTACATTTAAGAGAATACTTTTTAAGATAAAATTTACAACAAGGGCTGCTTTAACAACCTTTGCTTTCAAATTAAGCATCGATAGAAAGTTAATAATGCATGCATCCACAGGCCTCGAACATGCATTCACAATTTCTGATGCTAGAGTTCTTGCGTATATCATTTTCAATCTGAAATAATGATTATCTTTTCACAATAACATATTTATAATTATTTATAAAATTAATATTAAAATTATTAATTTTATATTATATATATATATTAATTGTATTATTTAATTGCGTGATTATGAGTTTTGTTATTATTATTTTTAAAAAAATTAAAATTTATATCAAATTTTATTGTTATTAAATTATTTTTAAAAAATTAAAGCATTAATTGTATCTGTTTTTGTTTTGTTATTTTCATTGAATTTTGAGTCTCTGCCACGAAAACCGCATTTGGTGGAAGTGGAAAAAAACATGGGTTTGTCCTCGGTTGTAGTATGCAACGCCGTCATGAAATGCAATTCATGAAGACTTAATGCATGCGTGTATTGAAATTCTTTACCAAACACCACTTTAAGGAACGGAAGAGGAAGGCCGCCTGTTAGGGCTCAAGGCTGGGCTGGGCAGGGCAGGGCAGGGCGGGGACCTAGGAATTTCAAATAGCCTGCCAGCTCACAGTTTTTTTTTATTATTATTATTACAAATTAAATTATTTTAAATTCCAAATATAAATAAATAATTATGAGAATTAAAAACTCTAAAACTGTGGGGTACGAGTAAATACAGCATTGCATATCCCTTCGCTGCATCTTTACTGCGTAAATAGAGTATCGAAATCAATACTTAAAGCAACAACATTTTCCGCTTCGACACTGATTGACCATCACCATCTGCTGCAGTTCACCGGTTTCAGTTCGGCCGCCGCCACCACCACCACCCCCCACGCCAATATAACAAACGGAGTCCCACGCGCAGTGTCCCCTCTAATGCTACTCCAATGGATAATAGATAATCAAAGTGACGTCACACACACAAACACACACTAGTTTTGTTTATTGAAAACATGCATCAAGCTTGAGCGTTGATTGCATTATTTGTTTAATATTTAATTGTATAAAAATTATGTTTTAAAATTTATTTAAATAAAAAAATATTATTTATAATAAAATTAAATCCTAACACCTTCCTCCCCTTGAAAGAGAAAAGTGGCCTTTTGAATCATCTGGTCAACGCAACCACATGAGCATACGAGGATATGGACGACGGTGTTGATTACAAATTTAATCAATCTGTTAACACAAAGATTAAGTAATCAACCACCACGCGCGTGCAAATTAACATTTCCTCTTTTTTCTAGGTGTCGGGGCTAATATATTAAAAAGTAAGCTATTTATTATTACGAAAGAAACAAAATGGGAGGGAAGGCATACTATACTCCATTAACCTTTTCACTGCCAATCCACGTTGCTGTAAAATTATTACAATGTCATAAGTGTATCAGGTTACATCTCGAAGATTTTCAGTTGTTCAAAAATGTAAATATGAATTACAATACGAGCAAATGACAACCGAAGACAGACAAACCACCATAAAGAACAATAATAACAGCCATTGCCAGTTGCTATAACCGTCGCACCACCACGTGGCATCTGACATCGTCCGGACGATAATAGAAAATAAAAAATAAAAGAGAAAAACGGGGGAGCAGACTGGGTTGGTTAATGTTTAAGATTGAACGGAAGCAATAAATAAATATATTTTAAAGAAAGGGAGAGAAAGAAGAAAGACAGAAACGTCTTTGTGAATTAAAGTAAAATAACATAACATAAAATAAAAACAAAAATCTTTGTGGGTCTGACGAGGACGTCTTGGTTCAAAAGAGCGTCTAAGTTCTCTTCATGTAAGAATGTGGGGCCCACCTCGTCCAGCCTTCCTTTTCTGTCGTATCACTTCCCCTTCCTTACAAAAACAACGGCGGTGTACGCAAAACCTCCTCTTCTTGTAGTAGAATCATTTGCTTCTCTTCTCTTGCCTTCCCTATGCGGTTGCGATCAGGTTTCTCAATTCTCACGGCATAAAACAGATATAGTATAGGAAAACTTTCAAAATAAAATAATGGAAATATGAAAAATAGAAGGCTGAGTTGTTCTCTTCTGTGATGTTTTACTACTGGCTATTGAAGAGAAAGGGAGAGAGAGAACAAGCGAAAATAAAGAGCTTCTGTTCTTTGCTTCACCGCCTGCTATCTGTCTCTGCAGTATAAGCGGCGCGGGTTGGCCGGGCTTTTTTATATTTTCTTGGGATTTGTGGGTTTGGTTTTTGGTCTTTCTTTTGAATATGCACAACGGGTTAACTGCGGTTGTAGTTGCTCCTCTTGTATGTGAATGGAGTGTTAATGGAGTTTCGGCGTTTAAACTGCGAGTGTTAAAAATGAAGATGGCGTTATTAAGTATTCACATATCACACTGCATGGGAAAGAGATGATAAGATCTGAATGTGGTTTTGATTAGAAATCTGGTTTTTAAGCAATACCGCTGTGGATATTTCAGGTACGCGTTTTTATTTCCAAGTCTGCATTTTTTTCGTTTGTGGATTTTCTTCCGGGAAAATGCACAGTGGGTTCGTTTTCTTTTCCCTTTTTCTATTTTTTTTCTCTTTGGTAGGTCGTTGATTTCTTCGTTCTGTAATGAAACATGTTTCTGTCTTTAGGAAGGATCTTTGGCGTGGATTTTATTTATTTATTTGGTTGCGTATAAAAATGTTGCGTTCTTCTATACTGTGCTATTTGGAAATCTATGGTAAAGAAATCTTAGTTTGAAGCTTCGGGACTGGATGAGCGAAAGCGAAGTAAATTATTTCAATAGGAACTGCGAATATAAATTTATTAGCTTTGGCTTGTTATTGTATTAGATCTCAATTTAACACTAGGAAATTCTTTTAAAAAGTTTAATTCAGTGGTAGATTTTGTTGATCATTTCCTTTCTTTTCCTTTTTCTACAGGAAATGAGAATTGAAGATTGGGATGTTAGAAGGGTCTTAGCTCAAGACAGCTTTGTTTCCTAGTTCAAAAGGTTTGGAATATTCAGGATATATCTTCAAATGGATTGAAGAAGTTAGCAGTCCATTTTGGATGCAATGTTAAAGGCATTAGCTGCTGGGCTGTTAATTTCTTCTCTCCTTATATCTGCATCCGTGGCCGATAATGGCTTTCCCAGATGTAATTGTGACGATGAGGGCAGTTTCTGGAGCATTGAGAGCATCTTAGACTGCCAAAGAGTGTCTGATTTTTTGATCGCTGTGGCCTACTTTTCAATTCCTATTGAATTGCTTTACTTTGTTAGCTGCTCAAACGTACCATTCAAATGGGTCCTCGTTCAGTTTATTGCATTCATTGTTCTATGTGGATTGACTCATTTGCTCAATGGCTGGACCTATGGCCCTCACTCGTTTCAGCTAATGTTGTCTCTTACTGTGTTCAAGATTCTCACTGCTTTGGTCTCATGTGCTACGGCTATAACTCTCATTACTCTCATTCCTTTGCTTCTCAAAGTGAAGGTGAGAGAGTTCATGCTGAAGAAAAAGACCTGGGATCTTGGGCGAGAAGTTGGAATTATAATGAAACAGAGAGAAACTGGATTGCACGTTCGTATGCTTACTCAAGAGATTCGCAAATCACTTGATAGACATACAATCTTAGACACAACTTTGGTGGAGTTATCCAAGACCTTAGGTTTGCAGAATTGTGCAGTTTGGATGCCTAATGCAAATAAAACAAAGATGAATTTGATACGTGAGTTGAATGAGAGGAATTATTCAGATTTGTGTGATTGTTCTATACCAATCAGTGATGCAGATGTCGTGAGGATAAAGGGGAGTGATGGGGTGAATATCCTTGGCCTTGACTCTGCCCTTGCCACTGCAAGCAGTGGGGAGTCTGGTCCACCTGGTCCTGTAGCTGCTATCAGGATGCCAATGCTTCGAGTTTCAAATTTTAAAGGGGGAACTCCGGAGCTAGTTCAAGCTTGTTATGCAATACTGGTTTTAGTTCTTCCAAGTGAACAAGCTAGAACTTGGAGCAATCAGGAACAAGAGATAGTTGAGGTGGTTGCTGATCAAGTGGCTGTGGCACTCTCTCATGCTGCAGTTCTTGAAGAATCCCAATACATGAGGGAGAAATTGGAGCAGCAAAATCGAGCATTGCAACAGGCACAACGGGATGCCATGATGGCAAGCCTGGCAAGAAATGCATTTCAGAAAGTGATGAGTGACGGCATGAGGAGGCCCATGCACTCAATTTTGGGTTTGCTTTCATTTATGCAGGATGTGAATTTGAGTAGTGATCAACAAATGATTGTTGAAACAATGATGAAAACAAGCAATGTCCTTTCAACTTTGATAAATGACGTGACGGACATTTCGTCGAAGGATAGTGGAAGGTTTGCATTAGATATTAGATCTTTCCGGTTACATTCGATGATAAAAGAAGCAGCTTGCCTTGCCAGGTGTTTGTGTATTTATAGAGGCTTTGGTTTTATGATCAAAGTTGAGAGGTCCTTGCCTGATCATGTTATTGGTGATGAGAAGAGAGTTTTCCAGGTGATATTGCATATGGTTGGGAGCCTGTTGAATTGCAACAATAGAGGAGGGACTGTAATGTTTCAGGTTGTCTCAGAGGGCGGAAGTGGGGAGAGGAATGATCAAAGATGGGCAACCTGGAGGCAAAACTCAGTTGATGGGGATGTACATATCAGATTTGAAATTGGGATGAGTGAGGCTAGTTTTCAATCAGAGAGCTCAACGTCAGTGGTACAGCTTGGTGGTAAGAGATCCGCCAATGATGGAATTGAAGAACGCATGAGCTTCAGTGTTTGCAAGAAGCTAGTTCAGGTAAGAATTGATACTGTGTTTTCTTTATGTGCTCATGCATGTTTGTGATTGACTGGATGGAGGATATTCTTTGTGAACAATTGGACAAAAGAACTAGTAACTTGTGAAATTAGCGTCTATGCGGATCGCTTGATAATGGCTGTCTAAAACTTTTCTTCTTTAGCTGTGATCGGTCCTTGCTGAGGAAAACCACAACAAATATTTATGAATAAATGTTGAGAATACACTATTCCTATGACCTGACAATATCAGCTCTGACTCTCATTTTTGTTGATTTTTAGAGGACCTAAGCCTTCTTTTGTCCTTTTGGATTAATGCTTAATATTTCCTATATTTGCAAGCCTTTTATGCTCTCTGTACTATGGAAGAACTTTGTTTCCCACTTCTATTTATTGGTAAGGCTTGAGTCTATTAGGCTTATATTTTTGTGGCAGTTGCTAATGGAATTGATAAAACTTGGCTAGAATATTCTATTTCAAGATGGTTTCCAATGGTGATAATGGTCTTCTAAAATTGACTGATAAAATCCAGAATCATGAAAAGTTTAACCGTTCAAAACATATTTGATAATTGCTGTGAAAGAGGTTTACTTTTAGTTCCAAGTTGGTCTATTGCTTCTAGAATCTTAAGTGCAAACTATTGAAAAAGAATTTACTTGTGGTATGGTAAAGGCATCCATATGCTCTTGTGGGTACTAGTTGGTTCAACTGGTAAGATCTTTTGGAGTGATACAAGAATTTTAGGGTTCGAATTCTGCTCAAACCAGGTTTTGGAAGTGTAATTTAGAAAAGAGCAAAAAAATCATGTTGCTTTGATTGAAGTCTTTATTTGTTTTAACAATTTGTAATTAATTTTGTTTTCTTATTACTGGCAGTTGATGCAAGGGAACATCTGGGTGGTCCCCAGTTCTCACGGCTTTGCTCAAAGCATGGGACTTGTTCTTCGTTTTCAACTTCGACCATCCATTACTATAGCTATCTCTGAGTCCGGAGAATCTTCAGAGTACCAACATTCCAACTCTATCTTGAGAGGCTTGCAAGTTTTATTAACAGATGCTGATGAAGTGAATAGAGCTGTGACGCGGAAACTGCTTGAAAAGTTAGGTTGCAATGTTTCTGCTGTTTCTTCTGGATATGAATGTCTTAGTGCCATGGGTCCAACATCTGCTTTCCAAATCGTTATTCTGGATCTTCAGATGCCGGAGTTGGATGGGTTTGAAGTTGCATTGAGAATACGAAAGTTCCGGAGTCATAATTGGCCACTGATTGTGGGCTTGACGGCAAGTGCAGATGAAGATGTGTGGGAAAGATGCACGCAGGTTGGAATAAATGCTGTTATACGAAAACCAATTCTGCTGCAAGGTATTGCCAATGAGCTTCGAAGAATCCTGGTTTAGCTCCTCCTGTTTTGTTAAATGTGGTTGAACTTGAACCTATTTGAGTGTTGAGTCTCATTAGCTCATAGTTTTAGATGGAATCTTATGAGAAATCAAGTGTCCTTTCTCTACGACTTACCATTCTTACACACACACACACACACACACAAAATAAAGGAAAGAGGTAACAGGGGTGGAAACCACACAGAAGATTGCAGTGGGACAATGACAGTAGTTAGGACTTTAGATTGTAGAGCTAGTTGAGATTTTTAGTACAAAGCCAGCTTTGCGATTCCAAAATGTTGATAATAAATAGTTTATCAATACTATCCAGTGTCTTGTGTTGACATCTATTCTCAAATAGGTACTTGGTCAACACTTGCTCTTTTCTCTTTGTTTCAGGTAATAACAAAAGCTCCCGCTTTGAATATGCATAAATCATTCATAAATTAATTTTACAGTAATTATTGATTAAATCTGAAATGGGTTTTAAAAGTAATAGATTGTAAAGAGAGTAATTGTGGTTTGGATTGTGTACGGTTGTGCTGGTTGAATTTATACCGTGTCAAAATAGCTTATCACAATTATTTTATATAACATAATTATTAAAATTTTAAATGAGTTATATTCACGTTATTTATTAAATATTTTTATAATATTTAATAATATTAATTTTAAAATTTTATTTTAAATATTATTAACTAATTTTTAAAAATAATAAATATATTTTAAAATAAAATTTATTTAATTACAAATAATTAATATTATATAATTATTTAAATAATTAATTGTATCGTATATTTAAAATTTATAAATTAAATTTAAATTTAAATATAATTAATAATTATATTATATTATATACAATTAATTTTATCAAAAGTCAAAAATAGTGGTTTGAGTTGCAAGAAAGAAAGTTGTTATTGTAGGTGAGGTGGTGGTAGAAGCATTGAACCAGCTTGCATGGTCAGACTTGGGAGAGTAAGGAAGTTGTTGCTGTAGGTGAGATGGTGGTAAAAGCATCGAGCCAGTTGCATGGAATCGGAGAGACTTGGGAGTGGTAAGTACACAACGACTTGGCTGGTTCAGACACTAGTTTTCAATGAAAGAAACTCTACGTGTACTCGTGTCAGGCTGACCATTAACTTAGCTTCACAATATTATGATAAAAATGGCAAGGGGTGATGAATTATTAATTTAATGGGGGAAGGCAGTTGACCAAATCTATAAAACTAAAGGAATTCCTCCTGTCAATTTCACTTGCAATTGCAATTTCTTGGAGAGTGGTTAATTGGGAGTACCGTTTTTAGGTACAACCGTGTCTGGTTAACTCTCTGTCAACATCGTCGACTAGTACAAAGAGAGCTTGCGTGATTAGACAACATTTAACACATGAATGCATGCGCCGGACACATACACATCGTACACATACACATCAGACACGTATACATACGTGTGTATATATATATATATATATATTAATTAAAATATCTTTTTATTTTTTTAAATTTTTAATAAAATATTAATACATAATATAATTAATAATAAATAATTAAAATTATATTTTAATAAAATTTATAAATTAAATTTATATTTTATAATATAATAATTAAAATTTTAAAATATAATTTTAATTATTTATTATTAATTATATTACATGTTAATATCTATAAAAAATTAAACTTAAAATGTGTTACATGTTTTAATACAAATTTTAAAACATGTATTATGTAAATGTTAAAGTTGTAATCAAAAAATTTAAAATAAAATTGAAAATTTTAAAAAAATTAATATAGCAATTAAAAATTTTAAAGGCAAAGTATATTGAATATGATAAAATTGAGATCTAAAATAAGAAAATAATGAAATAAATGATGGATGTTGGATGAGAACCAATTCCAAATCTAACACATGCATGAGTTATAATTGGAGATAATAATAACAAAACATGGTCATTGAGTAACTAATCTATGAATCTAATTGCACCACCCACCAAAGCTCATAGCAAGCAAGGTGGCACATTATATGAATTCAGCACATAACAAACACAAACAAACAAACAAACATTGGTTTTTGAATCAACAAACTTAGTCAATTAAAAGAATGATGAATCCTCAATGTTATTGTTATAATTTAATATGATATGCCAGGCCAACAACATCTAGTAGTGCAAGCATGGTGGGTTTTGTAGTGAAAGTCTATGGGGCAAGGGGCTCTGCATCCCATAATAAAATAGTATTCATTTGATTTGGCTTTTCATGGAATTGGATTCCCATCATTGAATGAATCTAGGACGAGGGTGGATGGCTTTTTGATTTGGCTTTGATGTTGAAAGAATAATAATAAAATGTCATTGATAGTAGCATTATAATATAAGAATATACAGCTAGAGTTTGAGTAATTTGGACTTAGCTGTCTTAACCTTGGATTAACTAATTAATAGCATCATTACTTTGGACCTTATCATAATCTAAAAATTGGGTCGACTCTAATGAATATCATTAATAAAGTAAATTACAAGCTTATTTAGTTGTTTGTACTAAACTAATTGCCCACAGAAAAACCTTCATTGCTATTCCATGGATGATGCAAACATATGCTATGCCTCGTTTATTTCTTTTAATTAATAATATAATTAAGCTGACTAATTAAGGATAATATTTGATCACTTGACTTGAGTTAAAAATTATTGATCATTCATTGAGCTTTAGGGCTTGATTGGAAAAGAATGTGTTTTAAGGCTTGATTAGAAAAGAATGTGGTGTTTCTACCAAATTTCAAATAAAATTACTGATTAATCTTTGATTGGGATTTTTAATTTTAATGGCTGATTAACAGAATAAACCATCTTCAAGTTTTGAACCATGGGCCTGTCTTAATGGTTTGGCTGTTTAAGCCCGAGTTAGTCTTTAAATTAAAGTATGTTTCTTTTCTTCTTTCCTCTTGCTTCAGTTGATGATCTCTAAAAGTTAATTATTCATGAGATGTTAAGAGAGAGGCTTTGCAATGGCATAAATGGTTTTAGACGACTGGCATTTGGATTTTGGGCCACCGAATTAAGGATAATTAACTTAACCCTCTTCAACTTTCTATTGCTAATCCAAAGTCCAACAACCGGATTTTCCTGTTTGGGGCCGTTTTGGCTCGTACTCCACGCTAATTTTTCCAAACAAGTGTTCAAATCATGTGTTTGATTATGACTATGATTTTCAAATGAATCAATGTTAAATGATGTTTAGTGAAATCCAATCCAAGATCCCTTTGTTGGAGAGAGACGCTAGCTATGCTACCCATCTCATGCAATCATATGTAATACTAAATTTAATTAAATATCGAGACAAAGGGTTTCCATCGGTTTAAGGGGTTGCTTCTTTCAATTGGACCATGAATAAACAATTAAACAAAGACATGGACAACAAATGAAATGAAACAACTTCAGGATTGATAATCAATTAAATTAATGTTCTGTGTGTTTGACTACAAAGTTAGCCGTCATTCAAAATGGTAAACAACAATACCTTTTATGTTTCTTTTACATGTGTGCAATCCATAGCCGAAAGAGAGAACAATGTCTAAATCAAACTGTAGATTCTTCGCCTCCATGGGTAAACCAGAAGTTCTTGGTCCACGTTGTTGCAAACACGCAACATGTGCAGCCAAATATGGCAATAATTTATACATAATGATGTGATCGTGTTGGTAGCATTGAAGTTGCAAGACATGGAATTATAATTAATCCAATTAAAATATACAAGATAAGAACCATTCACAAATATACACAGCATATACAGTCCGGCATCGATCATTTTATATAATTTAAAGCCGGCATATATGATCTATCTTCACCCACTCTCTGTCTATATGTCTATTTGCTTCCAGACAAATTCAAAAGGATGCAACTGTTTATCCAAACTAATATTTAGAAATGGCGTTCAGAAGTTCAGCTTAATTTCAAAGTGCTTTTACGTGGCTGGAGGACCTCCGTACGTTCATAGTGCTTCTGCCAGCTGAGGTATTTATTTAACATTACTACACATCAATTAATCATTCTTAAACACTAGCACAGGCGATTAATTGGATTAGACTGGGTACTCAAATGTCAACAAGTATTTATCGGATTCCCATGCAGCAGCAGTCGGGTTCATTGATTCCACTGTAAGTCTTTCCGTTTTAGGATATGAATATTTTTCAAGCAAGCGTCGACAAGACAAACGAAATGACACACGCATTTGACGGGAGGGAGGAAAACCGGAGTATTGTGGGGACCACAGAGAGGTGTACATCTGCCACGTGGAGACTGAAACTAAACCGGTCAATAGATGCCGTTTTACTCCTTCCTGGCCTCCAATCAATCCACAGGGATAGCTGAAAGGAAGAGAGCATATGTATAGTCAGTCTACTTTGCCGCCCGGCTGTCTAATCTTTTGTCATTTTCGCAATTGATTAGTGGACAAATCCTGCTAATAGTTAATTAAGAGTGGGTTCGACGTCCGAATGAAACAGCAACGGTTACAATTTACGTTAGTTAATTATTAATATTTTCGATTGATTACATTTGTATTAGAAATAGTTCACAAATAATTTATTCAATTGTTGTCAATCTTAGTTTCAGAGCTGGGTTTCATCAATAAGTTGAAATCGGGTTACTTCATTAATATAGATGTCGGAATCGAGCTAAACTAGTATCTTGATAAACTTATATATTGATTTGATATGAAAGATAAAGAAGATGTTCATTGAATATGGATGAGATCGTGACCATAACCTAAGCTGCCTAGACACCTACACAGGCATGCCGCGATTCAGTTGGTATCAAAGTTGGAGAAGAGAGTGTCAACAAATTATACGGGTAAATGCATGCAAGAGCAAGGCCATTTATAAGTTGGGTGGCTAGTTATTTCTTTTCCTCTTTTGGACTGACCTGGGCTCCTATTATTTCCATTTAAAAAAGCGTACATGGATCGATCTTTAACAAGTTTTCTCCTTCGATGCAATTTCAGTTCAATAAAAGATCATTAGATGAAACCACTCCTTCATTTTTATGGCGAAGCTTGCTTAATAGCTATTATGTGGGTAAATGATGGCCAATTTATTATTTTAGTATAAGCTATTCAACCAGTCAAAACTCTTCACGTTAATTCTTCCTTCTCTAGTGAACAGGAGGTTGAATACGGGAAACTCGGGGCATTTATAAAAGGGTTGCGAAAACTGAACAATAAATCATAAGTTGAAATCATAATTACAGGGCATGTTAATCGTTGAGAGATAATTAAAACAAATGGTAAATTTAATAGTTCCAAGTCTCTTATGGCATTTCCGCCGAAGGTTAGGATGTCATCTAACAAATATAAATACAGGTGCGTGACTATTGGCGATGGAAAAAGGCTGTTGTTTTTGTAAAGGAAAAGGTCCACTGTCTACGTTTGTTTTTTATTGGATTCGTCTAGCATTTCAGAGAAGTTTGGCCTCTTGCATGTACTGCTCATATAGCGTCTGATGCTGCTATGACTGCAAGGTGAATGTGAATTTTCAAAACTAATTGAAAAGGAATTCTTCAAAAACCTTGCAGCTTCCATAAATGACATAGAAAATTTGATCTCATTAAATCATTCAATCAACCCTAGGGGAAAATTTGATCTCGTTAAATCATTCAATCAACCCTAGGGCATTAACCCCAGGAAAATCATCCTAAACAATTTAAAATTTCCAATAATTCTCCATCAAACAATTTAAGGGCTATCGTTAAATCTACGTAGATCTCTAGCTATAACACAAATCGTCAATGTGCATGCATACCAACTCTATATGAGGAGTTTGATTTCAAATTCTCTTGGGTTTTGCTTAACTTGTTTGGAGTTTGACCTTGCTCTTCGAGAAGAAAACCCCTTGTTTCACCTACTCCAGTTTTTGTTGTAAAGTGAAGTTGCCTGTTCACTCTCAAGAAAGAGTGTGGCTACTTAATTGGTTCAAAAATTAAAGATAAAGAAGAAAGGAATGGTTTATTGGCCTTTCAAAATTAGGTTAAACTTTCTTTGTTTCCACACTGGATGGGAGAAGATGACGTTTACTCCACGACGAGACCACGGCTGGAATGAATTGAGTGTCAGCATCAACAACACACTGACTTGAAAGGAAAGCTAACGTGTTCCTTGATTTCCCTTGGATGAGGTTAGCTGAATGCCCCCACCACCAATACCTTGCCATTATATTTCTTGTTTAATTTAATGCTGAGTGGAGTTAATGGATGGTCTACGTTTCATTGATGGGTGGAGTTAGTGGATTCCCTCTCCTAATTATTGTTGTCAAAATGGCTTCTCGCAGCCTAAAAGAAAACAATTGGTAGTCGCAGACTATAAATGGCAGTTGGGTTCCAACACTGGTAAAGGCAAAAGAGAGAATATATTTGTTTCTATTCAATTCGTCTTAGAGGATTATTATTTTACTCCCTTTAATTAGACCGATAGTATAATTATTGAACCAAACGGGGTCCATTGGTTTTGTTTGTGACTTTAGCGTTGGAATGTTGTTGTATTGTATCCAATATTCAACTTGTTATTAATTTTATCTTAAGATTTATTAACTGTAACACGTGAACTCATGTGAAGAGGGTCCTCCATGTTGCTAAATCTTAGGATTCTTTGACTATCAAATTGTCACTAAGCTCATTTTAAAGGAGTTAATCAAAGTAATTTACCAGTGGCTCTAGTTAATTAAAAGGACTGAAAAAGCAATAGCTAAAGCAGCAATTCACTGGAACCTTGGTGACAAGTTTGTGCTCGAATTAATTCCTATTTCATCTCTGAAAGACATCGAGTTTTATTCTTAATTTAACTTGAAATCTGCTAAACAATCCCAGCAAACAAATCTGCAGAATTCAATCCTCATCACGAGTGTCATGTCTTGTAGTTTCAGGTTATATAAAAATATAATATCATTAGACTCACCATTTGATTGATTATTCAAGTTACGATGATTTTCTTATAGAACATGTAGATTACAGATAGACATACACATTCGCATTCTTGAAAGAGGCACGATATGGAATAAAATACTGTATATAAAACTATATCTCTAGTTGTCACTCTATCTCGCGGATTCATCATTCGGGCAATATAAAGGCAAAGCTAAGTCTGCATTTTTTATGAAGTGCTTTTTGGGAAAAGTGGTTGATTGAATAAGCAGATGGTACTTCTTTTAAGAGCAAATGTGAGAAGATGGCATGTCCAAATTGATTTTCTTATTTGAAATATATAGGTAGTGATTTATTTTATTCATGTTTAAATTTCAACACTAATATTATTTCATTAATTTTTTTAAAAAATTTTAAACGAAAATTTTGAAGTTAAGTGATTACTTGTATGATATCAAATTAAATTTAATCTCATGATTTAATGTCTGAATATCGTTAATTAAATTTACAAAGTATAGTGAATATTACGTGGTGACAAAATAAGAGAAATGCATTACAATTTTCCAAATGAGATTAAATTAATAATATTTACATTACTTCAAATTAACTAGGAGGGCATGAGTAGTATGTATGTTTTAATTGCATATAGAGAATCTAAGAATTTAATATTATGCTAATCAATGTTCTAATATTGCCTAATGATTTTTCTTTTTTTAATACAAATGAAACCTTTTAGACAAAAAAATTGATGAAAATTTCCAAATTTGATAGTGTTCCAAGTTAAATATGGTCTAATTCCGACTTATTACATTCACTTTTATGATTTGGGAATGGATGGCACCATGGCCATTCAACAAACTATGCCCAATTCTAAGATTTTTAGGAGGGATTACTACTTGAGAATTCGATATATACAATTTCCCATAACTGGTCAAGCCCTCTCTCGGGTTTCCCATAACAACTTAACCAAAAATTCATTCTTATAAAACATGGTATTTTTGTTTCCGCACAAGTGTTAGCTCAAAATATTAAAGGGTAAAGGAAAAGAAAAAGAAGGAGAAGATCAAGTGTGGCAACTGTTACAAACCCCCCAACAACACCCCCCACCCAAAGCCCATTTATTGAGCTAAAAACCTTAAGGATGAGGAGAGGTAAATGATTATGGCATACACACATAAAGATGCAAAAAGACTTAAAACAGTTATTTAACTTATAATAACTCGCTCTTTTTCACAAGGGCGTATATACAATGAAAATCAAAGGGCAATAGCAAATGCTTTGCCGGGGCAAATTTAATTCTCATGTGTTAATCCCCGAAGTTAAAAGAATAAAAGTTGTTATCTATGCTGCTTGAGTATGAAAGAGAATCCTCCATTCTGCCATAACGTTTGCCTTCCCAAGTCAAATTTTCAGAAATTATTTTTCTGTGACAAAGATCTTGTTTGCGGTGAGATGTTATTGACTACTACACGTTGGAGGGAGAAGAAAAGTGTCTGCAATTGGGCTTCTTCATGGTGCTTTGGCAGATAGAAGAGCTAGCCATGCTGCAATTAAAGAAGCAGCTTTGGCCACACCAGACGTGGGGCTATTCCGTTGCATTTGCCCTAGCTAGCAGTAGACAGATACATTGTAATATGCTCCATTGAAGCAAACTGAAATCAAGGAAATGTCTTCTACAGCGTATTATACATTGTAATATGCTCCATTCAACCAAACTGAAGTCAAGGAAATGTCTTCTACAGTGTATTTATTAATTGTTTACCTTGTATTTGTTACATATATAGCCGGTATTGTTTCTTTGCAAATTATATAACCGGTTGCTGTGTCATGCGATCAATATATCTGATTTTAGTACTACATATAAACGATAAGAATGAATTAAACTATCTGAATTTTCTATTATTAGTTTGGAACTGTCTGTCTGGTTACTTAAACATGATATATATTTAGAAATAATAAACGAATAGATAGCTGTTGCAAAGTATTGTTCAGTTAAGCAATGATAAATCACAATTTTCTATAAAGAAAATAGTAAACAATACACACTTAACCAATCATTACCAAAATGCGCAGCAATACACCAAGATGGAGCTGATCTTCCTGCAGATCATGATAAGACAATCATAAATACATTGTATGAAGAGATCGTCTTTATTGACCTACAAAATTTATGATATGTTTCATCTTGTTTTCGGCACATTTTCTTCCTTTGAACGACTTAAATTCAACTTGATGCAACTTATGCAAATTTCAGTCACTTCACCAACGCAGGTCGACGCATTTAGTCTACAAATTAATCTGAAGCTGCAAAGCAGTTCCAAGAATCATCGTCTGAAAACCTATAATACGTGATACTATCTACTACTCATTGCTCAATGCGCAGAGTAATCAACCTTAAAACAGACAAGAATATTGTATTGTCTATTAACAAAGCAAAATCCCAGAAGTTCTTGCTAGGTGATCATGCCTATCCACATATTTATATACCCAAGTCTAATCTGTTTAATATAAACTAAGGTCCACTTTGCATCATTATAATTATATATATATATATATATATATATTATATATATATATATATATATATATATATTATTACATTAGTAATAGTAAAAAATTCCAATCCCAAAAAAAATTGCAAAATGAAAACTCTAGATGAAGAATTAATAATAGAAACTAGAAAACAATTAAAAAGCAACTGATCGTCTTTTTTATTGGAAACAGAAATATGATGCGAAACAAAGAAAGTTTAATATACAGTGAGAACCATGGTTTCTCTTCTCTTCTTCTCAATTCTGCTCTTTCTAACTTCTTCTCTAGTCTCTACTTCAATACAACAAAACCTAATTAAAGATTCACTCAGATTAAAGATCTCAACTATATTTATCTAGTAAGGCGGCCGCGCATGAGCCCAAGCATTGGCCTCATGTAGCTGACCGCCATTTGGGATTAGATTGGGTGGCAGATTATAAAGTGACAGTGATGAAGGATCCGGCAGCCCAGTCTGCTGCCCACTAATCCCAATTTGTGGCGGCGAATTGTTACCAGCCCCTTGGATCTGTCCTTGACCGGTCTCTTCATCATCTTCTAAAGGCAATCTCTCGTAAGTGGCGTTAGCAAAAGTGGCAGCTATGACCATCACAGGCCCTGCTGCCACCAGCTGACCGACGACACTGCCTCCAACCACCTGTCCTTGACCGCCCGCCAAGTACACGGCGAGGCCGGTCGCTCCAGGAGGGGCTGGTCCGGGCAGAAATGCCCCAGTCAGGGACAAAATTTCAAACCTACCATGAAGTGCCACCACAGCACCGGGTGCTGCAGGTTGCCTCAGCGTCACGTTAGCCACGGAGCCACTGCCGCTGAGAACGCAAACGCCACGCTGCCGCCTTCTTGCAAACTGGGCTACACTTTCTGCAACATCAGCACCACCAGCGACCTCCATAACATGGCTACGAAGTGCGTTAGGGCTATCCCGGGTCACGAAAATTGGGGGCTTGGGCTTGTTCTTGGATCCTGGAGGCCGGCCTCGCGGTCTTCGGTTACCAATTTCAACCGCACCCTCTTTAGGCTCATCTCCTGTTTCTCTGTCTTCGTCTTCGTTGCTTCTGTTATTGCTAGTGTCATTCATAGAGATTTCTTTATCGCCTTTGTTTAGGATCGGCGAATTGGCTGCCAGGTCCATGCCCGGCAAGCCCACTTGACTGGTCCACCAAGGATTAGCCAGGCTTGCAAATTGAGGCAATAGAAGTAGAGAAGAAGATGCAGGAATTTTTTTGACCTTGCTTCAAGGGTTTGAGTTTTAATTACCTTGTTTTTGGGCGTTTTTCGCTACTTGAGGGTTTGAGATCAGAAAGTCAAAGCTAAAACTTCGCAAGAAAGAAAATATTTCCTATGCAAATAGGTATTGCTGTATGCTACTGTACTCGGTCTTTAGTGGATGTTGAAGGAAGGGAGAGAGAGAGAGAGAGAGAGTATGTAGAAAGCTGATTAGAAAAACAAAGAAAGAGTGGTCGTGTGAAGAGAGAATTAGATGCAAGTGGAATCAAGTAAAGGAATAAAAGGAAAGAGCCCTTTAATTGACCGGCGAAGAAGAATCTAAATATTAACTAATCAGAAGTTATCTCAATGGAGAGGACAAAGAACAGATGCAAAACCCTTAATAGAATCGATTGAAAAACACAAACAACAGAGAGAGAGAGGGCGCACAGTATTTAAAAAGAGACAGTGAACAACAACAATGGATCAATTTTTTTTTAAAAAAAATCTGTTTCCTTATTTGTATGAATGTCTTAGCTAAGCCCTGTATTTGTGTTGAGATTAAGTCCCCAAATAAGCTCTCCTTTAGAGGTCTTTGAAATTAGGGTTTCGTGGGGTCGCGTGCGCGTGGGCTGGTGGGAAGCACGTCGTTTTCTCGTGCCCCAACAAATCAATCTGCAAATTTCTCACCGAGAGACAGAGAGAAAGAGACAGCTACAATATTTCAGTGACCTGGTGTTGCTGCTAGTATTTGCTCACAATCTTTCTATGGATTCCTTTGCAGTTTGCACATAATCTTGTGTTCGTTCTCAACATTTCGGGTTCTCCCCCCAGTCTTTGCCCACGGTTTTGATTATCTGTCAACTCAATTAAAATAATGATAACAATAATGCCGTATTAATTCTTTTCATTGCAAGTTGCTCAGAATTTGTAGTTTAGGCAACAACTTATATATCAAATACATTGCATGTGGTCTTTTTGTCCCTACTAGTAACAGCAGAAGGCTATGATTTTACAGTGCGACAACCGTGAACATGGTGACGGTGATACAATTTTCAATATTATAATAATAATAATATATTATTATTATTATTTATTATTATATTTTAATAGTTTGCTATGTGACTGACAGGACGTACTGATTTTTTATCATATTCAAATTAAAATACTTTGTAGCTTTTCTACATGTTATCAATGTTCTGTTTAAATTAGATGAAATTGGGTTGATGAATCTTATTCTATGATATAAGACTTACTAGAGGTTAATTTCAAAAAGAAATCAGTTTGCATCTGAAAAACCAAACCAAATTTTTGAAGTGACATTTACCGCTATTTTTATATGATTTAAAAATTAAAAAATGACGAGAACAAATAATTATTTATAACACGCAATTAAATTTTTTAAAATAAAAATTTAGTATTTTTTTTTAATTTTCTCTACCTTTTTTTTCTCCGTCTATCTCTCTCGTGTTTTATTTCTTCTTCCTTTTTTTTGATATTTTTCTATTAGTCGTTTTGTTCACTTCACTCTCTTATTTTTTCATAGATAATTTAGTTTATAAATAATATGATTAATAGAGTTGGATTTACATTCTTAAGAACGAACAAAATTAATTAATTTAAAAGTTCCGCAAACAATAAATAAAATAATAATTTTTTTAAAAAATAAATTTAGTTATATCATGAAATAGGTTGGTTTGTATTTAAGTTTTAAAAAAAATTAATTTTTTAACTAAAAATTATAATTTAAAATTTAATATTGAACTAAAAACAAAATAATAATGCACAATTAGTTTTAAAATTAAGAGCCTAATTTGGGTCAAAATTTGAAACCCCAACCTGCCACATGTGGACTGTCTAAGGATTGCGAAGTATGTATGTATGTATGTGTACACAAATATATATATATATAGTATAATTAAGAGAGATAACAGATATGGTTAGGATATAATTTAAATTTTATTTAAAATTAAAATATTATAATTCTAAATTTATATTTGTTATAAAAATATTAGAAATCCTCAAAAGAAATTACTGTTTTAATCTATTTTGCTTTAATTTTAAATCACAATAGAAGTTAAACAGTCCGAAAGGAACGTTTAGTTTTAATAGACCAAACGCACGAAAATTTAAATGAAAAGCTGAATGCACTGGGTCTGAAATGACAACTATGGAAAGTGGAACGTTTTGATTGGGGCTTCATTCTAGTTAAATAATCCATTGCGAGTAAGTCAGTCCCAATTCGGAATCAAAGAAGATCATGAATAGGTGAATCAACTAATAGTGTTACTATGGTGGACAAGTGAGAGGACAAAGTATAACAAATATGTAGGAGTCTTCCCATCAAACTTTAATACATTGTTAATCACCGAGCATCAAAGGTTAGAGAATCCTTGTTATTGCAACATATTATATAATCATGATTAGTGGAATGCTATTCTAATCTCATAGCCTAAATGCGAATTGATTTCTAAGCCTTTCTGTTTGTTCTTTGCAGTTTTTTATTAGACCAAATGAATATGGAATCCGCTCTGTTTTTTCTTCATTCTTTTATTATGCATTGTCAAATGTTATGAACCGAGCACTTGCCATCATTTCAAAGAACTAACTTGTGAGATGGTGTTGCATGCTTGTTTTTATAAATTCAAAATCAATTTATATTTTATTTAATGTAGAAATGTGACATAAGGTTGAGAGGCTTCGGATATCTTTGATTATTCCGATCACAAGGATATGGTTATGGAGTAGTAATTGATTACGTTTCACCCTGACATATTTTGGGGGTTGGTTTTGATGATTTTCAAAACAAGCTATAATTTAACAAATTAGCATCATGGTGATAGTGTTCTTGAATAACAAAATATCGGTCAAGTGTGAGATTGTCATCATCATGTAACCTTCTTAAACACACAAGCCAATTTGTGTTACTTGGTTCATCATAGATTGCTGGCTTAACCATATGCCAGAGATTACCATCTCATCAAGATCAGCCAACTTTGGATGTACAGGCATGAGTAGTTAATTCATCATGGGTAGCCGTTCTCGCCTTAGAAATTACAAATTTATTTGAAATTATTACTAATTTTAATATGAAATGAGTTTAAAATTTAAATTTTTAAATCAAGGGTACCAATTCAAAGTTACAAGTAAAAATAAGATCCGATTAGATTATCCAATACAAGTTGATTTGATGAGTAGTGAATTCCAACAAAGGAAGCACACATGGGAATGGGAGAGTCAAACCTCAATATTGATGATACATTGCGTACCATCAAAGGTGCTGCTGTCCTTCGGCTAATGATTATTGATTTATGTCGATTGTTATCTTCACTCAGTCAAATCTACGAACATACATGATACAGTTACTTACGCCACATGACATGTACACGTTAGCTATCTTGTGGCAACAACTATTCTAAACAAATCCACGGCTATAAAGGTTGTAATTGAATTACTAATTTACTATTTAAAAAGTTTCTATTTTTGATTTGATTGCTAAATACTTATCCAATATTCTAATTATATCTTTTTAAATTAAACTTAATAAATTCTAAATTATTTATATTTTTTGCATTGTATTCTCAAAAATTTACAACGTCACCGTGTAAACATGCCGCCGCCGCCACCCCCTTTCCCTGGCAGGCACTGCAGTTCAACGTTCTATTTAAGCTTATCTCCGCCAAGCCACGAACTTTTTATTCCGTATTCTCAAAAAAAAATTAAGGGATAAATAAAAAAGGACCGAGACAGGTAGATTACAGATGCACTCTTGTACATGACGCGCAATGCCCAACACAATACTGTAGAGAAGCTTTTAAGGATGGACTTCAACCATGCATGAGGACCCTGAAAAAGGAAAAGAAGGGGGGTATCAGCATCAGTTAGTGCCTTTTACAACCCCACATAACAAAAATGTGTCTAAATCCTGTAATGAATTAGATTCGAAATATCAAAACCAATGCGGATTTTCATTAATTGTATATTTTTTATCCATCTTATAAAAGTATCCATTTTTTAAGAAGTATTTTCACAGGATAACTTAGATATATTGCGAGGCCAGGCAAGTGCTCCTGTTTCAAACATATGTGTAATTCATTCACAGAGAATACCAAACATATGCTTAATTCATTCACAGAAACTTCCGCATGGTTAGATCACTTGCCTAATGAGATAGTATATGACAAAGAAGGAAACCACAAAAGATCCCACAAGCTTACATGTTCTCCGGTTGGATTTCTTCTCAAACACCTATAGAGCAATAATTTATGGGAATCAGCCATTTCCTAACAGCTTTAGAAATAAAGAGACAAACAGATATGAAAAATAGTAGACGAGATGCAGTTAAGAGTACCATCTTAAAGCGATCCATGGTTCCCGACATTATGCCCCTTGATGAATCCATACTGTTGCCCTGATGTTACAATAAAGTCCCGATCAAAACAAACACAACAAAAAATTCCAATTACACGGTGCAGGTTGAACAGCTACAACATACCATCCGGTCAAGCAAACGGTTATGACTCTCCACCTCCTCATGTATATCACCGGTTAACTGATAATGAGTAAAACAAACATGAGTATTCTTCATAAAAAGAGTATAGATTTGAAAGCCATAAATTTAAAAATATGCCTTCCATTTTTCTTTTCCTGTTCTTCCAGTTGGAAAATAGACAATCCTCTGGTTTACACAGATCAACTGAAAGGACCTGCTTATTCCATGCAAGTAGTTCTGCTCACATGCGAGTGTTCGTGCAAGCACACAAACATACACCAGGGATAACTTTCTTCGACTTGATTCTATTAGGGCGTGTGTTTGGTTGGTGCCCATTCAAGCATTTTTATGGTATTAATAAGGTCAATATGCCAATGGTGAGCAGATGCATGCAGCTATTAAGGAACGAATTGCATGTGTATTAATGCCAGCTCTAATAACAATTTCAAACTTCCCTAGATTCTTCTCTGATCCTCGTTTATAGCTATTCATGCATCAGAGAGATTGATTCAGGTATTTTCATGCTTGCACTAAGAAACTTGAAAACATGCTACCATGTGTGAAATGTAGATCATACTATAAGGACAATAGAAACTGAATGACCATGGTACACTTAAACATCAGCAAGAGAGCTCACAAAAAACATTCTAGCTTGACGTAATAATCAGCTCAAAATACGCGCCAGAGATTATGTCAAGTATAAATAAGTTACTCTACTTACATGGGGTTTTCACCATATTGTAAACTCCCAGCACCAATTATGAATTACTGTAGTTAAATTGCATTAACATTTTGCCATTTCTCAGTCCAGAATACTCATCATCACATAATGGCCAAACATTATCGAGATTGCCTCTAACTTCCAATATATGGACATAGATTTGCATATATGAAACATTACATAACAACTCAAGTACTATAAAGGTGATTTCAATAGGTAGGCATTTCATTAAACAAAATAGCAACACAAGGATGCCTAGGTTGAGACTTACTCTCTTCAGAAAAGTAACTCTTTCTTTCAAACTGTCCATTGCCTTGTCATTGTCATGATCACTTATTCCACTGGAGTAAGAGGATGAGGCCTTAAGACCACCTTCTTCAAGTCCATCATAGTCATCAAAGAGAGCCCCTCTAGAAGCACGGTGCTCCCTGCATTAAAGTTATCATGATGACAGTTTAAATTCTGAATAAGCATACCATGTAAGATATCCAAAGACTAAATAAATTTGGGAAAATAAGTAATAATGGGCAAAACAGTTTTATTTCAATTTTACAGAGTTTGTTCCCAACACCTGCCTGAAACTAATCCAACACCCGAATGAGTTATGCTAATGCCAGAGGGAAACAGTTCAATGCCAGCACTTGCACCATCAACATCATTTCTATGAGTTCAAAAATAAATAATAAAACTTTTGTTGAGCACCAACCACAACATTTTTCACTTTGGGGGCTTTTAAATTGAGTGGAAACAAATCAAAAGGCAGCTATCATATCCATCCCAAAATGAAAGGAAACAAGTAATGCATATGTTTAGAAGAGTCTGAATATACCACATCAATACTGCAAATACAAGATCCCAAACACATTAACAGAAAATCTTATTTTCCATACATGAATAACTATCAAGAGGAAATTTGCATATGAAATTCTAAAAGAGGCCAAGTTGTTACATCTGAAATTAACTGTAAACTTTCGTGAGTGGCATATCTTGCAATCCAAAATCATTCATCAATTGCAACATGGACCGACTTTGAGGAAAGTAGCAGATTTTCCAACACCAGAAATGCAAATATAGATGAAGATCAGACTTAAAAGATGCTGAGTCTTTCTAAAGATGATGTTTCAAGGCCAACATTTTGTTCTGTGGTTACTTTTTGGTAGTATATGGTTCATCCCTTGTAAATGGTTAAATGTTTATTGATAACATATGTATATTTATCTAAACCATTCAAGGCAGTGAATAAATGTCTAATCAATTTGAGGCAGTGTATGCCACAAACTTTCTCCATAATGATTTTCACTGTTAATAAAGGTCAAATCTCGATACTTTTTTGTATTCTTTCCCAGTTCAAGCATTGTTGAACTTTGAATAGAAAGGTCTTAGCTATCAATAATATTATTAATTCATTTCAAATTATTTTTTTCCAGACCCACTCTTGGAACTTCTTAAAGTTGTTGGAAATTCTGAACTATGCAAAATAATTGATGTTAAACAACAATTAGGGAATATCAGAATAAGAACTAGTAAATATAAGTTAGCACCACTTTCAACCCAAAATGTTCTTATATACAATTCATTTACTCATTATCCATGTTTATCCAATAACCAATACATCCCAAAATTTGATTTAGTATATATTAATATCTAAATGCTGTTGTGCAGCTCCTACTCAACAGTTCAAGTTTTCGGAACAGCGGTACTAAACGTGGTACAACAGCCTACTTGACCGAGAGGTATTTTGTCCAAACATGAAAATTCTCCCAGCCTATCAATTAAATAGCAATATAAAGCAAATCGCTTTAGTTTGGTTCCACATATGTATTTATGTGTGTTTTGTTCTCTGTGATATGTTTATTAAAATACAACCATGCGTGCATAAAGGGATGTAAGAGGTCAAATGCAATTGTTGAGCCATTAGACAGGATCGAGCCAATTATGAGCAATAACATTACACTAATAACAACAACATGGTTAAGGACTTGTTGAGTTATTGAAGAGAACTACTACCAGTACCAACCAAATTGATCTAAGAACACAAGTCAAAAGAAAAACCAAATTTTTGACATGGCAAGAGCCGGCATTGAAAAATAATACCGAACTCCTATGTGCTGAATCACAACATATAGACTCTAATTTACCAATTTATCCATGCTTGCGTGAGCTGAAAACCCTAGAAACCAAATGAAATAGCTATAAATGTAGACAATGAATAAGTTAGATTTAAAAAAATGAAAGTTAAAATTAATAATCATGTATATTGTTCGTATATCACTGAAATTTAAACTGGTGCCATAGAGTGGCAATGTAAACGTACCTTCTGTAACTCATGATTTACAACAACCGGCAGCTTCTCCGTTCGCCTCTGCTTCTTGGATCACGCTTGTTGTTTTTATATAAAATTAACGAGATATACGTCAATGAGCTTTTTTCATGTGATTATATTGCCCCGTTTGGATGCTGAGAAAATACAGGGAAGTGGAAGGAAAATTCAAAAAGAAAAAAAATAATTTAATTTTTTAAAAATATTCGACTTTTTAATCATTGTTTGGGCTACGGAAACCAAACCACTCGCTCTAAGAACTTTCTAGCGACCTGCGCTGTAACAGCCCGGTAATTGAAGGCGCACGTGTCGGTGGCCTTATTGGGCCCAAATTTTCCGGCCCAAAGGGTGACAATTTGTTGTGTTAAAGAATGGGCCTCCAAGTAGTATGGTAAATTAAACACGTGATTTACGTTTAAATTTTTAATTTTTTTTTATATTATATATTTTATAATTTTATATTTATATTATTTATTTATATTTTAAATTTTACTTTAAAAAATATGAAACATGTGGATATATTAACCAAGCCCATAAAAGAATAATTGGAAGCGAGAGAAGTAATAAGTTTGAGCAACTGAAGCAAGCGAGAATTAATGATGGTATTGATTGACATTTGAAACTTACACCCGATGCAATACTGTACCAGCTGTCTCACTGCAACATTAACATTGTGGCATCTGCTTTTCTTGCTGGGTATTTGCTGTTACTCCCGATTTTTGAGTCTTTCAAGGAATACACCAACTTTACTCTTGTATTGATACCACAGCTCTACAGTGATGAGTGCACGTTAAGATATTGATGTTTGAACTTCCTCGAGCCACAAAACGACATTAAATCTTTTGTATAATTGCAAGAACTGAGCCAACGGATACATGTTGCAATACGAAATTGCTAAGAATCTTCGTTACACCATCAGCGTACGTCCTTAAGCAGATTAGAAGAATGATCCCTGTAGCAAGTAGTTTATGACGTAATGTCCAATTCATTCTCACAAAGAAATGAATGACTTGGATGATTCTGCTGCATCCGAAAGCTCATTACGAGTTTGGAGTTTATGGATAGGAATCATCCCAGAGAGTTGGGCATCCAGCAAGATGCTTTTCAAATGATTAAGCTAAAGGAGAAATGGAAATAAAGTTGTGGGTTCAGTGGAAGAAGACAGGTCAGATTGCTACATGAGCTTGTCAAAAGGACATCTTCTGTGACACTCACTCGACATTATATACCCAACAGCTCAAATGTCTAACTCAATTAATGTGTGTATCCTCGTTCATGAAAATCAGGTTAGGAAATCTGATTTCCAGCCAGGACTGCTCGTATTTTGACACTTCTTAGACCATTATGCAAATGTCTACCAAGGCCATAGACATGTTTTCTCCAGGGTATCTAATTTTCCTCTAGTATTAGATTATTTAGATTATGCTCTTGTCCATTTTAAAAGGAAACTTATGTTACTTGTCGGAAACATCGGTTTGCTCTGCACTTAATTTAACAGAACTAGTGAACGGCTGTGAAACAATGAATCCGTAATCAGAGTGTAAAGAGTAATAGTCAACCAGTGCATTATCAATGAACCAATTTCTATCATCAAAGCATAACTAGGTAAACAGAGCACGGAATTTTCAAACACCTAAATGTGTATAAAAATACACACGCATTCTACAGAGAAGAATCGCAAGTCTTTTCATAAATAACTGGAATTATATTCTGTAGACGTCAAATCTTCCCGTAGAATGGGCAATAAATTACATTACTCAATTCCAATCTTCAACATATCCACATTCTGTTGAATTATCATCTGTATGTTCATACAACTATCAGGAACGAAGGAAAATGCTCTACAGCCCTTTTCAGAGGTGCACAAATCCAGCAATGTCATCAATTGATGTAAGAATCCCCATACTGTAACTGCCACTCCACGCAGTCTTCAAAATCAAAACAACTTGCACAGTCCAACAATGCATTTTGCTGATGTTCATAGCGACATATATAATTCAATCCAACAAGGAGCTGGCAGATGGCGGCCTCTGCCTTTTCCCTGTCAGCAAAATACAATGTTTGCAGGAGAAGAACATTTGTCCGTTTAACAATTTGCTGTTGCTCAAAATTACGTTCACTTTGCCACCTGACCGTATTGTGTGCCAGCGGAGCAAGCCACTTCAGTATCTTATCGAGGGTCTCTTTCCAATCATGGGCAAGCGGAGCATCATATATTGCCAGATTCTTGACGTAGGACTTGAGATTAGTCTTCAGAGAAATTCTTATGCTTCCTGGTAACATCTGATACAAATCATCCCTAGCTTCCTCACCAACTAGATGTGGGTATCGAAGCAACTTCTCTATGACAATTATGACATTTGCATAATGCATCGCTAGAGCAGATCCACCCACAGTGGAAGGAGGCAAATATGCAGTTAACCAGCTTTTCGGAGCAAAATTTGCACCGTTTGTTACACAGCAAACCGATTGCCTCTGATCCCCAGTGAAAGATGCGGCAGTTTGGGCCTGATTAAAACAAACAGCATAGCTTGGTTCTCTCTTCAAACTTTCATTCCCAACACTGCAACAACCTGAAATTTGGCTACTATGTTCCTCACAATCAACCTCATAGTCAACATCAAACTTCGAAACAGAACTACCTAAACTAAGACAATCCATGAAAAGCCTCCCAGGACTAGTCCCACACGGAAAATTAAAATCCTCTACTTTAAAAGCCAGAGCCTCACTTCGCTTTGAATCAAGCCCAGGCTTCACACTTGCATCCCTTTTCTCCAATCCACCTCTTTCTATCAACCTTGAATGATATCTATTACTACTACTTTTACTTTGAACCTTTTTAAGTGGCCCTGAAACCGCTTGGACATGACCAGAAACTTGCCTGCACTCATCCTTCAGCAAGACAGAGTGTCCCTCAATCAACCCACGATTGTTCCTTTTCAAGGCAGACTCCCCAAAAACAACACAAATTTTTGCATAAATCGTACACACGGTTCTCGCTAACAACTCTACAACGTTATCATACGTCTGGCTCCAAAGCGAAATTTCCTTAAGATGCCTCACATCTTGCTTCTGCCAAATCAACTTCTGTTCAAAAGCTTTTCGACTTTCTTCGTGCTGATTCTGTTGAAACTTCTTCGATGTCTGCTCCAATTCACTCAAAATCTCCATTTCACTATACAAATTGGAAGTAGCATTCACTAACCTCTCCATTTTCTTAATCATACCCTCCATATCTTTAACCAAAAATCCCAACTCTTTAACATCAATAACTCCACTCACAACATCACCATACACATGTTCAAACCCTTGCAAAGCCGGTTCACTACATTTCTTGCCTAGCCTAGAGACCACCGCAGTGACCCGGTTCAAATCATCCAGCTTCTCAGCTAAAGCAAGCTGAAGCAGGTAATTCTGGTCGGAAGAAACCAATAACTTAATCCCGTCGTTGTTCAAGATCTCGGATTTCAGATTCGAGATCTCGGAAACGGATAAAGATTGGTGTAAATGAATAGTTTTGGACATAATATTAGCAACTTCAAAACAAAGAATCCCAATGAAGCGTTTGGGTTCTCGGTTTTTAGAATTCTTGTTCTTCTTGGAAGAAGGTTCAAGAAGAAATGCGTGTTTAAGATTGGCACTTACTTGGTTCCCCATCTTGAGTATCCAAGGTGCTGCAACCATTTCTTCTGCTTGAGATCTGAGAGGTTTGTAGTTGATTCTTGTGTTGTAGAAAGTAAGTACAACGTGTGCGGGGAGAAATCAGAGAAAGCAGCAGCAGAGTTGCAGAGAAGCTCTCATTGTGTTTGTGTTTGCGGGGGAATGGCTGATTTTTTGTTTGTGTTCTGATTCTTCCCTGCCCTGCCCTGGCATTCCCTCAAATTAAATGGCATTTGCTTGGAAGTCTGTTGACCAAATTTTTATATTTGATGGCTATTTTATCTAAAATTTTTGGTTAGTTTTTAAATTATTATTGAACAAAATTAAATTTATAAAAGTATTCTTCTCATGAATTGATATTTTATCTAAAATGGCATTTGCTTGGAAGTCTGTTGACCAAATTTTTATATTTGATGGCTATTTTATCTAAAATTTTTGGTTAGTTTTTAAATTATTATTGAACAAAATTAAATTTATAAAAGTTATTCTTCTCATGAATCATCAAACATCTTATCTTGTTTTATAAACACAAATTACATAAATTACCCTCTAAAATACTACTTTTAGAATAAAGGGCTTAGTAATTTTGTAATTGAATAAATAAAAAATTGTTTAAAAAAAAACTTTGAAAGGATTCGGTAACCCCAGAGTTTCACACCCAGGAGAGTTGGCAACAAGTTAATAAGTGGGTTTGACCCAGGATTTCTTTTGGGTCAACAAAAGAGAGGGTACAATACCAACTTTAGAGACTTGAACTTCAATACAGAAATAGGAAATGCATCAATTTTGGCTTACATAAAACTGAAATACATGATTACATCAACTAAAAGGCGAGGCAAATGAAAGTTCGGTGTCCAAATTCCTCTTCAAGCTTGCAATTTGGAGTTTCCAAGTCAAAAGATAAAAGCACTCTGGGTGATTTTTTTTATTATGGGTCAAATCCAATATTTCTTTTTGTTGTTTGTGATTCTCTTTATAGGCCAATCGATGGCAGTACTTGATTAATGGGGAAAAGAAAAAGGAAAAGAAAAGGAGTCAACAGAGGAATGTTGCTGGTAGGACCTCTTCTTGGTTATTAGTGGTTTTACATAATTAAAGAACAACAGTTTGGCTTGAAAGTTTGCAACTAAAGGCATAATAAAATTTTCATTTGTTGGGGAATTTAGGTGTCATCTGCTTTTCTTTTTCAGTTCGATGTACTATAGCTTTGCCTTTATAATTAATTAAGCCCAACCATTGGAGTAAATGACATCGATGTGACATTCTTTTTCTTACATTGCTAGCTTTTAAATAAGGACTTTGAAGCATGCTACATGTTTTAATAATAACCAAAGACAATGAAGTTTATCGATGAATTTAATGGATTCGACTAAAGTGATTATCAGGTAGGGTTTGTCAAAAGTTAACCACAGTCGGAGTTGGTAAAGCTTGGTTTTTAATAGAGAGAAACGCTTATTTACTTAAAAGCGAAGACCAGACACATGGATGCTCGAAGAAACGATTACATAATGACAAAAAGAGAGGTCAAACTAATAAATCTCCAAGCAATGGGTTTGGATGTTTCCCTGTATGAGATGTCCACCAATTACTGGTTATATCAATAGAATAATGAAGAGAAAAATCAATTAAATAAACCAGCAGGGATTCCTGATTATTTATAGACAAATTTTGAGACCATACAGCATTCTGTGTGCCTAACTATCTCGCTAAAGCACAAGTGTAAATCCCTATTGCTTATTAAAATGCAGTAATATTCATGAATAATCTCAAATCTCTGTCCATAAACGATGATCATGTGGGAGCTCAGGGCTGCATGCCGATCAAAACTTTCATTTTGTTAGGTGGGTACATGATGAGGAATCACAAGCAATGTAATTAAGCCCACGTTTCTGCCACTTATCATGTGGCCAGAAACTTTTATGGCATGCGAGGCAAAATAGAAGATGGGGCACTAGAGAAATTTCCAATGCAGCATATATGATTTTGCTGCCATCTGATACTTGTAGGAAATGTAAAGTGACCGAAGGACCCGAGGAAACTTTTCTTAATAGGCTCACCCTTTTGCCTATCATTCCGTGTGTCTCAATGTCTTCTCATCATTTCAACATGCATATATTTTGCATGCTATTGTCCATACTCTCCATCATCGTTTTTTCTTTTCATTCTCTTTCTTTTGGCCAAGCGTTTGGATAAATTATAAATAATAACTTGTGGTATCAGACACAGCGTCCACCCATGCATATATAAAAACAGGTGTGGGGTTTATAAATTCTACGAGGGACCATTTAACAAGTCCACCACGTATGAGATTAGGACGTGCATGTGCATGTGCATGATGTTGGTTATGTGAGTGGAAAAGATACGTAAAAGCACAAAAGGATATGCTGATAGTTACAATTTCCCACCACTTTTTTGTGCATGTAAGCTTGTATTTGGACGTATCTGTCTTCTCATGAGAATAATTTGGCAAGGCTAGCTGTTCAATTTGCCTTGTTTTGCCCCACTCTACGCTTTCGTAATATATTACTATTTCTTTGCAAGGGAAGAAGTCGCTGTCGTGGTAGCGGTGGTTTTACAGGCCTACGTGTTTGACAAATGACGCCCAGTAAAGTTGCCAATTTGTTAATTACTTTCTGGGAATCAATCAAGGGTGTGGGTTCTTTAGAAAATCTGTCGCCGCAAATTTTGCGTAGGCGAAATACAATGTGCAATATGTCTCTTGCGGGATGGGTGGGTTTTGAACTATTACTTCAAGCTTCGGGTTGAATGTTGTCCGAGTTCGGCTGAGGTGGGCCGGAACGTAAAACTCTTTACAGTGCTGGGCCCTTCCAACTCCGACGGTGATCTATTATCGGAGTTTGAAGAACTAGAAGTTCTATTTTGTCGCCATCGGTTGAATTCCAGGATGCCGATCGAGTATTCAAATTGCTGCTTCAGGCTGAGGCTGTATAGATGAAATAGTCAGTAAACATTACATACTTGCAGCCTGCGTCGATTGATGTGATGTTGACTGTCCTTGAACGTTCTAGAATTCGTAGATGCGCCTCTAGAAACCATGCAACTTAACAACCCATCGCTCTGTTTTTACTCGACCGAATGAATGTTGATGCTACTTCTTAATTAATTTTAGTTTCAATGGTGACCCTTCAAACTTATTTCTTAGCATCTATATGACTTAAAAAACAAACTCACATGACCTCTTAGATTTTCAGACTCTTGTGTCTTTTAGGATTTACATGGCCTCTTGAACTCCGAACTTCTATTTCAGTCAATCAGAATTCATATGATCTTAAAACGACGTCACATCTTATTCTAGAGAGTTGTATCTTTAAATATTTAATATTAAACACCCGTGTCCCTAATCCTAAAGCTGGAGGAGTTCTGAGACTCGTCAACTCACGTGGAAAGTGCGAAAAATCGGTGACTATTTTAACGGACGTTAGGTTGAATCCGTCATTCATGCCAAATCTTCTTATTTTCCCACGTAGGGTTATTCATTATTGTATGCGTAGAGAACACTTCTGTGCTGAGTTTGACTACTTGGATCAGGTTCAGATTCTAGTCATGGTGATCAGAACTAGATTATTATTATTACCATTTTAATTATAAGTTTTATAAAAGAGAATTAGTAGTATAATTAAACAAGAAGAAATGAGTATTGTGAGAATGGCAATACAAAATAAAAGAAATTGTGAAATGATTAAAATATGTTACACTATCTAGGGTTTCCTCATTTTCTCAGTTGCCAAACAGACCAAAATGAAAACCGTCAGAAACCATCTCTCAAATGTTTATGCTTCATTAGCTAATTCAAGCGCTATACATATATATATATACACACACACACTGTATATACATCCCTATACAAATTACAATCAGTGCGTGTTGCACACGCACACATTCCAACACACACCCAAAAACGTTAGATCTACCAACTATTTCGAACGGGTTAATTGTTATCCCGCTGCTAAACCGGCACAAAAAGCGACGGCTTTATCGGTGCCGACTCGTAACAGAACGGAGCGGCAGGGTGTTGCCACCTCTTGAACACCGGCTTCTCGCCCTCCGTCCGTTGCTCCTGCCGAGACTCCGATCTGGATTTTACCTCCAGCGTGTGATCGATAGGCGAAGAGGCCAGCGGCGATAGGAGTGGAATCGCCACGTTCCAGGTTGAAGCGGGACTGATTTGTAAAGAAGCCGGACGGCGGCGCTGCAGCCGACTGGGCTGGTGTCGAGAAGCGGAGCTATTTCTTGATGCGTCAGCCATAATAGAGAGAAGAAGAATATCTGATTGATAGAACAGAAGGTACCCTGTGAATTTTGAGTTTTTACTTTATATTCAATTCTGTACACAGAAATGATGAGAAGGGGATGGAAGAGGGAAAGGTTATATATATACCCGGGGTGGGGAAGGGGAAAGGCATGCGGTTCACACGTTGGGAAGACCAGAAAGATTCGAAAGTGTAATGAGTTGTCACGCGGCTCGACTTTCGAGCCGATACATTCCCGGTTTATTTTGACTGAATTATGACTCCAATTTAAAATAATAATAATATTATTATTATTATGTTTAAAAATATTTTTTTTGATGAAAATATCGGTATAAATAAAAATAATTTTCAGTTGAATATAATTTAAAAAAATAGTATTTAACAAAAAATGATTACACGGCAATAAAAGATACAAAGTCATTATTCTTATGTTATTTCCAAGCCAAGAGGTGGAGCTGCGAAGCCAACGAAAGGCAAAGAGTCTAAGGAACAGCATATCGATATCATGGCCAAAGGCCGAGCTGGGAGAGGAATGGGGATGCGTTTTTGACCCTGTTGGCTGCCTATTATCTGAACTGAAACAACCAAGTAATAAACAACTCCTTCACTGTCACCCGGCCCCGCCCTTTCAGCTTTTAGCACCACCACCACAGCTTGCTTTTGATCCCCGACACTTGAACCTCCTCAGCTCGAATAATATCTTATTCGAGAACCTGCGGTCAAGATCCCGGTTTGGTGGTCGATTCTGGAACCTGGATTTTGACGAAAATCGTGGAGACTTGGTTGGTTCACATTCTGTTCGCTATCCTTATCGTCGTTTTGTTGAATTGAATTTTTGCATCGTCCACAGCAAATGACAACCAGGCAATGGACAGGTGATGGGTGTGGGCTGTTGTCGAAATTCAGTGGGCGTTTGGTCAAGGGGGAAATAGTAATTTCGAAGGATTTTCAACGAATTGTTAGGCTGTCGGTTGTCGTATTGTTGGAAAAAGGCTGCTACCTTACTTATCAATAATCACATCATGAACAACACCGTTGTTTATTTTTAATTAACGGTCGTCGTCAAAAGTTTATTATTAAATCACGTATCATGAACGGTGCTGCAATTACTTCATTGCACGAAGAGGGTGCACTGAGATAAAACAAAAATTGGGGTGCATTGGATTCCCTGCAGGGCCCAGTCTGAGAAAAAACATAGTTTTTAAAATAAAATTATTTAAAATTTTTTTCTAAAGATTATGTTTCCATTTTTCTATAATTGATTTCAATTTTTTTTTATTTCTTATTTTAGAAGATTCCAAGAATTAAGTCATTTCGTGTGAGGGGTGATCCTATTTAACATTTTAAAACGTATTTTAATTTTTTATTTTATTTTACAAAATTCAAAAATTAATTTTTTTATAAATTTATAATAATTATTTATTTGATCTTAAAATAAAACTTTGTATTTAATATGTTGGTGGGCATGTTGTTTAGTCTAAGATGGCAATTCAAATTCTAATTATGTTTATTAATGTTATTAGTGTTATATTCGTATCGTGTCAATGTTGGCACAATAAACAAATTATAATAATATTAATAATATATTATAATATATTATTATAATAATTATGTATTATATGATTAAAATTAATTAAAATTTTAAAATAAAAAATTTTAAAATAGTTTTACTTTTTAAATTATTTATATAAATAATTAATTTAAAAAAAAATCTTAACAAAATAACTAATTTCACAAAAAGTGACATTAAATGATAAATAAATACTAATTTAATTAACAAAATTTATTTTAACAATTATTTGTGATTCATGAGACTTGAATTTAATTCTCAATGTTCATATTTTTTATTTTATTTTATTTATTTATTTATTCTAAATATGCAATATTAATATATAATATATGTTATAAATCCAATTTTTTATATTGTAAATTATAAGCATTGTATAATTGCACGAAAAATTTTTGGTGAATCTTAATAGATACTATGCAAATTTTAAATAAACGTAAAACAAAAATATAAGAATTATACTCATATGATAAATTCGGACGAGCAAACCATCTCAAAGTATTAAGAAGCTTGATTTAAAATTGTAATATAATTATCATAGCTTTCAACAAGCCTTGAATAATTTTCACACATTTTTCTACGATAGAAAATTATTCCTAACTATCAAGAATTAAGAAAGCATTAGAGAAAACGATTTTTCTCTTTTCTTTCTTATTTTCTTTTCTTTTTTCTTAGAAAATACTAAAAAAAATTATCTTTCTTTCTTCCTCGTGGTGTTCGAATCTCCCTTTCTCCTTTCTATTTATTTTTTGTTTCAATTTTTTTCATTTATACTCACGCATTTATCAATATACATTAATAAAAGTAGACTTTGCAAAATTTCATTAGTGAATTCTATGGATTCCAAAATCTATGAAATTTAATTCATTTATTAAATTTTTTGATTTTATCAATTTTACTTAACAATTAAGTAATAATAAAAATTTATATGATGTCATTTGTCAAGCAAGTATTCAATTAAATATTTTAAAATATTTAATTCATAAATATTAAGTGTCTTAATCTATAAATTCGATTTGCATCGTAATGGATAAGTATGAGAAAATTTTTGACACTTTACAACATTTAATTTTACCATTTGTGAAGAAAGAATTTCTTAAATTTAAATACTTAGCAATATCTTATGGTACCACTTGTCAAACAAATAGTAATTTGATTTATAATAACATTTATTAACTATTAATAAATAAACTAATTTATTTATTAATATATAAATCAAATAATATATTAATGAGTTTTTTTATATATTTGTAAATTCTGTTTACGATATTAATAAATTAATAGAATATTTTGCGAACTACCAGGTACTAGTGCGTTATTGTCAAATAATTTACTCTATAGACTTAAAAGATTAATATTGTTTTTTAATTAATTTATCAATAAAATTTAGTATTTACTAATATTAAATATAATTAACTAATTTAATAATATATATTTATTTATTATCATCTAATTAGTTCTTTAGATTCATTGTGAATTAGATATGAGTTAATACGAATTTTTTTTTGTATTATTTTCAATATAATTAATTATAATCAATAATCTCAATGATTACGAGTTACTTTTAATAAGATATGATGATGCCCAAAATATGTAAAATATATTTTTGGATAAACTTGTATAGTTGTACTTGTTTGTAATAAAATTTCTCTACTATCAACTTATGATTGAGTGCGGGTCATGAAATTATCAAACTTTTAACTCAAAGGTTGGGAACTCAATCATATGCAAGATTTGATACACAAAACTCATTTTTGGGCATTCCCACTTAGAATCTCAATCTCAATTGTCTAGGTCACCATATTCCACTTTTGATCATTACTTGTCTTCGTATAATAGTAACACATTGCCATCAAGTTTCTTTCTTTCACCGCACATGGTTAGTTCAGTACCATATACACAAATGAATGATGTATCTCGGTGCAGAGAATAACCACGATACTTGAGGTCAGAGGTCAAAAGATTAATGGTACCCTAGTATGACCATGTGATGAACTATTAATTGTAGATAATTACTCATGTATTTTATCATGTTTAAAAGAAGATCATTTCGAGAGAGTTCCAGAGGCAATTCCTCCTCAATCTTGATGCCTGGGTCAAACTCAAACCAGTCAGTGTTTCGATCTTGTCTCCTTCGTATTACCCGTCCAAGTTAATCTCTGCCTGACGAGTAGATAGGTGTCTTTAGTTTCTCTTCTCAGGGCCCTCAATATTTGACGGCAGTTGGATATCAACCAGAAGTATAATATCACAAAAAATTAAAAAAAAAGGTGCACCTTGGACCATCGTCACTGCTCTTTCCTAAGGCAGGACCAAGCCACCCCCGGCTCCGCCCTTTTGACCACATCTAATGGCAAATTCTTCTCCAATGGCTTAGACTTTGCCTGGGCTTAGACCGCTGGCTCACCCACTGGAGTCCATCTCTTATTTGTAGTTTATCTGGTTAAACTACAAAAAACTTTGACCATTTGTACTTCTTTTAGAAATACCAAAAACTACTATATCTTATTCTACGGCTACATATTTCTGCCAAACCACAAGTAATCAAGCTGTTATAAAATAACACACAACTACATTGAATTGACTTAACACAAATCTATCACGGGATATGGTATACAGCAATATAACAAAACAGTAATGGGTGTTTAACTTACAGCTCCACCTTCCAAGACACAAAAGTTGGATTTGTTCTTGATTGCAATACCTATTCCAATACACAGGTTAAACAATGTCAAAGCCTCACATCTACAACCGCAGAAAAGCAAGAAAAGTATTACTCCTCATCATACATGGATGTAGAATCACCGGTGGCTAAAATCCTTTGTGTAAAAGACCAGTAAATTAAGATTCTATTAGACAATTACTTATCAAATGTGCGTTTAGAATCCTTGATGGCCTTAACTCAATAATACCATCAAAATCCTAATATGCGACCGGGGCAAATTTCATCTTGAATTGCCAAAGCAGAATCAAAGAACAAGCGTGGTATTAACCTTGTCATGAAAAAGCAAATAGCTGTAAACTAACCTCAACCATATCAATTGCTTCATTTGAAGGAATTGCGTGCAAAACTCTGCAAGCAGAAAGGGAAAATGTAACTTATGCAAGTAATTGTTATACCGATAAGCAAATGAATGAAGCCGTCATGTCAAAACTTAGTTTACGTTAAATTCTTTATTTCTATCATAATGTAACTTTAAGAAATTTGTCTATTGAGTTATTTACACAAGCTTTACTGGAAGATGTACTTGACAACCAAACAATCAATATTTTTTTGTTAAAAGCTCTACTAGTATAAGATCTATTCCAATAAACTCCACTTGAAAAGTTATACCAAACAGACACTTCGTTTAATTAGCACCAATTGAGCATAGAATATTATAGTCATCATTGGGCTTCATGTTGATCAATTTACAATGCTACAAATGTTATCTGTGACTAAGTTATAGAGTTGTGGATAAAGTTGACACCAAGCATCCTCCAAATGGAAAACACAACAAGAAATCATGGCAGTATCTGGTTTAGAATTATTTGGATGGAAACCAGGTTAAATAAGTTTATCACCAAAAGAAATATTAGAAGATAAAGACGGTTGTAACTGACCCATAAAACCAAACATGAGAAAGTGAAAACTATCACATAAAATGAAATAGAAAAGACTGACTAAAAGGATAAAGAAAACTATTAACTTCACCTAATGCTGAAGATGACATTTGTTCCTTCTCATATACATTAGTCCAACTGAAGGCTATATATCCTTCCTGCTACTTTGTTGATTAAACCCATCAATGCGGCCCATCCGCACAACTTCCACAAAGCATAAGCAAGATACATTTGAACATTCTATGATCTTGTAGCTGCAGTTTTATTTCATGATAATTGAATTTGCTTTAATTACTTCTCAAAAATACAACAATCTGGCAGGCACCTTGTGTGTGACAGGTAAACCATCATAAGATAACTCAAATTTTTATATTCTCTCAATCTTTCAAAGAGATTGAACTTCTCCTAGATTATTCTCTTGACTTACGTTCCAGCACATAGTGAATCTAATAATACGAAGTATAAGCCTAGTGAGCTTTGAGCCCTATAGTTTGAGGTAGGTAACTTACCGCAAAAAAGAAAAAAAAAGTGGCCTGAGGCACATAACATTCCCTCAATCTCACCTCTACGTAGGTTCAGGAAGCCTACAAACACTACAAACTTTTCAATTGCAGATTTGTTATAAAAAGCACCAGTAGCAAACTCAAAAAGACTCATCAGCCATAGCAGAGCAACCTAAGCAAGAGTGAATTTTTCTAAAAGTCAATTGCATGAATTCATCATATCTTCTGTGGGAAGGAATTGTTTGCAACCTCTTCTTCAAGGATCAGTATCTTCGATAACAATGCAATATAATAATCAAACAAAATAAGCAAAACAGTCAATCCCCCAAAAAATATATTTTAAAAATAAAATAACAAATAAACTGACTCACAATATCATAAGCCTTGACACGCTCCACATACTGCGGCGAGGTAGCCTGAGAATTAAGCATATACACAGAACTCACTACTCAAATTTCAACATAAAAGCCAAAACCCTAACATACTGTAATACAAATCAACCAATTAACCAGAATTAGTGATCTTGATCTTTCACATTTGGCTCAGGAACTTGGTTGGTACGACGAGCAATGCAGTGAGGAATATTCAACGGAGCGTCGTGTTGAGCGAGGCAGATTCTGATATTCTCTGAAACTCAAAAGTTTTTCCTAACAAATTAACAACCATAACCAATCCAATGGACTAATAAAGAAAAAGGTTTAGGATTTAAAGCGGGCACCAGGGTTGATTACAACTAAATTGGAGCCTTGATCCTTCCTTTCAACGTAGGAATTTTTTAAAAATCACTTCAAATTTTCACTCTTCGTATACAATATCTGCCAAAATGGGAAAGCGTGATTTTTGCAATTGGAATGCAAGTGTGAGACGTAGGGTATATGTATTGATATAGTAATTCAGAAAAATAATCATTGAGAAAGTTACCAAAAAGTTTTATACGTAATCACTTAGTTTTAACAACTCGTTGATTTTTCCTAACAAGAAGTTGTGATGGTGCCGAGGTTTTCAAGTAATCCTGCCATTATCAATGCTAAATCCTGCCATTAATCAAAGCTAAGTTCTGGGAATTGAATTAAATTTTAGAGACGTAAGAGTGTGGTGTGGTGTTTGGACTGTTACCATGGCAGAGAAAGATCTCTGAAAATGGAAGGCTGATTTCGCCGCTTTTTTTCTTCGTTTTCACTTCTCGCCGCCTTTTGATTTCATTTTGCTTTATTTTCTAGATTTCTCCGGTTCCAGAGAGCGAAGATCGTTTTAATGAGAAAAACGGAATGAGAACACTGAGTCGACGTCATTTCACTCGAACTGAACCTATGATAGAGAAAACTAAACAGTGTGATTGGAACTAATGCACACAAAATCACTAATTTCCAGTGTAATCAGTTAAAAATTAAACAGTTCTCAGAAATTTCCAAATTTTCTCCAAGCAATCCTGGAATAAGCTTCTGCAAAATGCTTGCCCAAGAAGTGCTAGTTCTGAACTGTATTTGGAAGTTAAGTTTTCAATCTACAAATGTACGACTCAATGCTTAACCACAAAGAACCATCAACTAACTTGAAGAGCTGGTAATTTTCAGAAATGGTAATAGACAACCAAAAGCAAAGTTGTATAAATTAATGACCCACTAAGGAGCCATTTATAAAAATCCTAATATCTTTAGCCTCCAATCTTAATTCGTTCTAGAACAAACAAATATACTGCTATCCATTGGCTTTCTGAATAACAATACAACCTGTTCACAGGGAACTGTCAGAATGGCAAATCCTAGTAAAGGAAAAGAATACTGAAATTTCAAGGTACTTGAAGAACCTCCACAGCATATTATCTGATGCTGCAGCTCATTGAGTGGAAATCCCAAGAATTTTGTAACACCTGAAAGAACAATCCGATCATGAACCATTACTTGTCTAGTATATCTAAGTTGTTTTTGCTTTGGGGCCCTTCTTCTTCACTGGCCTCCTTGGAATTAAGTTCTTCATCCCGGTAAAGAAAAGCAACGCACCAAAAAGTGCAACACTCTGCCAGAAGACACAACAAATAAACTTGAGTTTCCTTGTGGAATGCACAAAAATGCTAAAAAGCACAGCGTATATAAATTCAAACAAACCTGCAGGAACTCATTTAAGAGAGAAGCATATTCAGAATCCTCTGGTCTATAGTTGTAGAAATCATACAGAAGTGGGGTACTAAATACCAAGTAGACAAGCTACAACAATAGGGAAAAACAGATGATAAACATCAGCATTAATTGACAATAGAAAAGAGCAGTATCTGCTAGACGAATTTCAGTTGTATCTTTTGCATGTTTCAGAGGTAATTAGCCAAAGACCCAAAATAAAAGAATCCTCACCAGCAGAAAAGCTCCAAAAGAATTACCAATTACAAATAGAATCCCTCCAATTCCTTTCAGAAAGATAGCTGTCGCAAGTATATGCCTAACCTGTATAAAATATTTTGGAATCAGTAAAACAAATTGAACATAGATAGAACAAGATGACATTAATAACCAACCCAAGAGAATTAGAAAAGCATAAATATTCTCCATGTTAATAATGAAGGAAGAAAAATAAAAGGTCTTACTTCTATATGTGGTACAGCTACCCCTAGTAACGAGGATACATGTTTCTTTGCAACAGCAAGCTTGGGCATCAACTCCTTTGCTGCAGGCCCACCATCGTCTCCAAAATCATTAAACCTGAAGCATATGCACACCATGTAAGTGGAGTGGCAAGAAACATTAATATACTGTGTCCACTATTTCAGTGAGACATCTTTGCACCAAAAACAGTTAACAGAAGTTTAGTTCACTGAAAAAGAGAAAATGGATGCACCATTTATACCGTACCACCCAAAAATATCTATTTGGAGTGGGGAAAACAAGTCCCCAAAAGAAAACTCAATCTAGGCAATCATGCATGTTGAGAAAAACTAAAATTCTAAAACGCCAAATTTCTCAACCACAGAGGTCTATTAACAACCCACCCACCACTTCAGCATTTGATTATATACTAGAACAGCATTAATTTCAAATATGATTTCTTGTTCCTTCTTTAATCTAAATTTCTTTCCATAATTTTGATTGAAGATGGTTATAGTTGTATTATCTTTCTTGTTCTGCAAAAATGGCACATGTAGAAAATTGGATATTCCATACCATGATGTCAGAGGTTATCAGCTAATATGTTGAAGCGTATAGTGCATGCTATTTTCAGAGGAATTCAGTCAATCACAACAACAAAAATAATTAACATCTGTGCACCGTATAATTGTCAAATCTTCACAACAGCAAGTGTAATTGACATCTGTATGCTGTATAATTGTCAAATCTGCACCACTACATTCAATTATCACTACCAAGGAGAAGTAAATTCCACAGAAGGTTTTTGTTGACAACTCTACTGGCTCAAATGCTTACTGTCATACATATAAATCCCAATATTCCATTGTTGAAGCAATAAATAACATCCATTTTTGACAATATAAAGTAGATTATATACCAAGAAACAAATAAATTAAGAGAACATTCGGAGTTCCAACATCACCACCTTCGTAAGTGAACCACGACTGTCGCAAGAACACACTACTTCAACACTCTCTATCAATTCCTACAGACATACAAATCCAAACTCTACCACAAAAGTTAACCATCACCTCCAAATTTTATTTTTTATTTTTTTACCATTACGACTGATATTTCACAAAGCAGGCATCCCTTAATCTTGATAGCTCAGAATGCAGTAACCGTGCACTCCAACACAACACCAAAATAATCCAAAAGCTTATCCTCTAACAATAACTATTTATAACTACAAAGATACTTGCAGAAGTAAGTACAAAATACAATCGATCAGAATTCATCGCATTTTGCAAATCATCAAGAGGGACAATCATTTTAAACCCCAGTTCAAAACAAAAATCATTAGAAAACGGCAAAATAGCCTAAACTTAAAAGAACATAAATATTTACTGCAAGCACAGCTATAAAATCAGATAAAGCAATATCTGAAAACAAAACCAAATTAAACACAAACAAGAATACCATAAAACCGCATAAGCAAGCAAAATATTTGGCAGATCTACCAGATAAAACAGTAACAAAAACAAGCCAAACATCTTTGCAATAACCGAGTTTTAAAACCTTTTTTTCAGCATCTCCAGCAATACATTAAACGGAAAAGAGAAAAAAAATTGTATTAGATCTAGAAAGAACAACATCGAAGAGTGAGCTCACATTTGCCAAGCGGATAGAATGAAGAGAGAAGCGAAGAGTACTCGTCCGAGGAACGAAAAGAAACCCATATTGAGTCCTGTTGGCTGGTTCAGGCAGCGAGAGTAGATCTCGGGTCGGGTTTCTTGTTCTCCCCAAAGGGTGAAACAATAAATCAAATTTATTGCTTGCAGTTGAGCGTTTTAAGACTTGTTGAGTTGTGATGGAACGCGACGTCTCAAGTGGCCAACCCCATAAACACCCGACAGAACCCGCGAGTTTAGTTAAACACGCAATTAACCAATTTATTTACTTTGTATTTTTAATTAATTAATTAATTAATTAATCAATCAAATGTCACCACCCACCCCTCTTGTTTAGCATCTTCCAATCCCTGGATCCATAAACCATAACTATAACCAAAGAATGAAGTAAAAGAAGATACAATAATAAAGTACATCAGAAGTCTGCCAACCTTAGTTGAATATTTGGACAGGCGATTGGGCAGATGCTATGGTCCAACAACACTCGACACATATTGCCTGCCTAACTTGTTCATTGTTTTGTAATAATAATATTAAAGATTACAATTTGTAAATCTTGTACATTATTTTTATAAATGATCGTGATGGGAAATTTACTAACATCGTATTGGTATAGTTATCAAGTTACGATTTACGAATATTTCTTTTAATTTTAATTTAATATTCAGAATTTTATATGTTACGATAATAAATTTTTTTAAATAAATAATACATAGTTATCAATATTTTTATTTATTAAGAATATTTTTTAATTTTTTTTAATTTAACGTTTATAATCTAATCAATTTCACGTGATTTTAAAACGAGAAAGTCTTTAATAAAATAATTTTATTTAATTTTTTTTTAAAGTTTGTAAATTACTTAACTATAATTACTAATTTTAATTATTTTTAATGAACTTTGCTTGGGGTTGTTAGAAATATTAATTTTCTAACACGGCAATATGCGAGTTGGTGGCCGCCTTGCCGAGCACGAACCTTTTGAACGCGGAATGGACTCCTTGACTCGACTTTCAAATTTCTAACCGGAAGCAACCAACGACTTGAAACACAAATAAATTCCAAGGAGGGACACTTTTGTAAAATTAACGAACAACGTGTCCATTCTCCTTACACTATCCTTGAATTACTTTCCACACTCTCCAACCTGAGGATTATTGCACGCGCTTTCGTACCCCTCCACGTCTCCACTTGCTACGACCAATACTATTATCCAACAGACGTGTTCCACTCCGTCTGGGCACGTGTCCGGTAAATCGAGCGAGTTCTTGTATTTCCACACTCGGACGAGTGACTCTGTCAAAAGATTTATTCGATTAGAAGATTTAGATTGCTGCTTGTGTCTGTATAAACCGCTTCATCCTGTCTTGATTTTTGCCGAAAACTCGGGTAAAGTTTTGTGACAGCAAACCTTGTTGTTTTCAGTTCGGTTCTCTTCCGTACAAGCAAGTAGCAGCAACGAGCAAATGGCGTTCACTGCGTTTATCGGGAGAGTTCTGTTCGCCTCGGTTTTCATTCTGTCAGCTTGGCAAGAGTAAAGCGCTAAACTTGCCTCAGATCTGCTCTTTTATTCGTTTAGATTTCACTTTTTTTTTATAAATGTTTTAAGTGTTTTAAAGTTTAATATCTGTATTTGAATGATCCTTGGTTTGGTTGCCGGGAAATTGAGCTTGGAGGGAAATTTTTGAATATTGGGCGGTTATAATCTCAAAAGCCAGGGTTTTGTTGCTCTTTTTGGTCTTTACTTGTTTGTTTCAGCTACGAAACTTTGGATCTGATAGATGGTTTTAGAACTAAAGAGTTTACGTTATTTTTTAGTAATATGATATCATGCATTACAATAGATTGTATATTTTGCTGCTTTGAATTAGTTTTTGCTGTTGTGATTTTGAAATCTCATAGATAGAACTGTAAAGAGAGATGTCTGCTGCTAGTTTCTCTAGGATTGTTAATAAAGGGTTTATGGAAAATGCGTGCCAAGTAGTTTCCTTCTAGGGTGATTTACAGGGCTGCTGAAGCAATGTTGGTATTTGTTTAGAGTTTGTACTTTTGTATGCATTTAAGCAAATGATCCCTAATTTTGTCTGTATATTGAATTGGTTGTTAGATTTACTGCATATTCAAATTTTGTTTCTATTTTTTTAAAATTTTTTTTAAGGATTTGGGATTGTTTTGATGGAAAGGAAAGGAAAAAGGTGGGAGGTTAAATTTTCTCGCTTTTTGGTGGAATGGTATCGGGGACGAGGAAAGAAAAAGATTGATACCTATCCCTTGATGCCATTACTTCCTTTCTGGTCAAGAGTAGCAGAATTTGGAGGGAAAGGATAACAAATTTACAAAATTTTCCTCTTTCAAGCCTATTATTATGGTGATGAAATATTTAAAAATTTAAAACTGATACTTGTAAACAATTTTAATAGTCATAGGATTTAATGGTAAAACATCGTGAAAAGTTTCTTATCCTTTTCTTCAATTAGGTAAGTAAAAATACGATATTGAACTAATTATGTAATAAACTTAGATAAACAAGGAATTAAGTACCCAAGCAAGATGTACACAAAAAAGTTTGTATTTTTAATTGACAATATAATTATTGTTGCTACATATTCCTAATTGTATAAACTAACAATTCTTGCTGATGAATGCTAATTGATTGACACCCCATGTGTATCAAGAAAATAAATATGTGGGAATGTCATGATGAAATGTGTAGATTATTGCTGTGTGACATTTTTCGCTAGCAGGCAGGTTAGTTGAAAGAATTTTTTTTTACACCATAATCATAGGCTTTGAACTCCTTTGTATCTTTTTTCACTAGTAGGTCGTTGTCAGTCCTGGGCTTTAGAAAGGTGTAGTGTGATGAGACGTGACTACAGTCCTGAATTTGGCATTTTGTCTTGCTTATGAAGAAAAATATTATTTTCTTTCTTTTTTTCCCATACAGAGCATTTGAATTTTTTGTGGCTCTTTGATTTTCTTTATCGTTTTTTATTCTGGATATTGTCCCATTGTTTTCTGCTGCTTTTCCAGTGTTTTTCAGATTGCATGTAGCATCTTTTTTATGTAATTGGTAATTTGAAATAAGAGGTTTGAGTTTTGAAAATGTTGTAGTTGGCGTTGACCTGAAGAAGTAGTGGTGATTTTTTCTACTGAGTTATGGTTGATTCAAAGAAGTGATGTTTTTATTTTTTTTATGCTAACAATTGGGCTAAATTGCTAATGTCATGGCTAAACCTTTTCCCAATACAGTGACAGTTTCTTCCTTCATATGTTGTGCACTAGAGTAATTAGATACCGGATGCATTTTTTTGGCATCTATGCTGGTTCAGGGTTTCAAGATTTTTCATTTCTAGCAGATAGGTGTAGAGTTTCTGGTGATTCACAATATATGGTGTTTTCAGAGCTGCAATTGTTAGAATCTTGAGAACAATGTCATTTAAAGCCTACTTGCTGTTGTCATAATTGGTTAATTCATAGCAGGGCCAGCTACCAATTTCACTTCTAAATAATTATGTCTGTTCTGATTATAGGTTCAACGAATATGGAATTGATGGTGGGCCAGCGGCAAAGTCCCTGGGGCCGAAGTTCAATGTCTTCTCAAAGCATGTGTCATCTCAGACTGGAATGAAAGTTCCAGAAATTGAAGTGAGAAATGCTTAAAAACTTTCTTTTGCTTAATTATTTGATGGATTCCGGTTTATCTTTTTGCATTATCTATCAATTAATATCATTGTGTATTGTCATTCACAGATTAAGTATTTAGTTGCTGCTGCCATAGCCTTGAAGGGTCTCGGAGGCCTTCTTTTCATCTTTGGCAGCTCTCTTGGTGCATATCTTTTGGTATGCATTACAGTCTATTGTTATGTAGAATTGGTAATCAACCAGTCTAAAGATATTAAATTCATTTTTATTCTTGGCTGCAGCTTCTGCATCAGGCAATTGCCACTCCTATATTGTATGACTTCTACAACTACGATGCTGACAAAAAGGAGTTTGGCCAAATCTTCACAAAGTTTACCCAGGTTATCATTTAAGAGATTGACCTCTTTTTCTTCCAATATTAGGTTTAAACTGGCGTTTCTTTACTTGGTACTGTCTGAATCTGACTTCAATGATTCAAGGCAGTGTTTACTGTTTTATAAACGAATTTTTCTTTCCATTTCCACAGAGCTTGGCACTTTTTGGGGCATTGCTCTTCTTCATTGGCATGAAGAACTCAATGCCAAGAAGACAGCTCAAGAAAAAGACTCCCAAGGCCAAAACCTTGTAATTTTGAAGAGACAATATGGGGTCCTGTATCGTGATCAGTATCCGACTCTGCCTGGGCTTCCAAGCTTGTATCTGGTTTTTTCTTTCCAAAGATTAGAAAAAAAGATATTCTACTTTTGAGGGTGGTGATTTTTTTTTCTTGCAAACCAATTTACTTCCACTGAATTGACTTTAGAGATTTGTCTAGGTTGATCGTGCTTTTGGCTATTGAATTACAGAACCAGATTTGATTTTAGTTAACCTCATATATTAACTTGAGCTCTTACAATCTTTGGAGGAAACCTCCGTTTCTGGTCATAATAACTAGTGGAAAATTAAAATGCAAACAATTTGACCGAATATCGATTGAGAAATCAATAATGGTATCTAATGTTATAATTGGTATGACATTTAGCAATTGGAAAATAGTATACATTTACTCTGCTGGTAATGGTTACAAAGAAACCAAAGTTGTGCATACTTTATGACTTACATGGTATTATTGAAGTGTTCTGATAGTTTTATAAATGAAGGATGTATGAATGAAATAAATAGAAAAATAAATTTTATAAAATAATTAAAAATAAAATTTATTTTTGATTTTTTAATTATTATTATTAATAAATTAATATTTAATTTTATTAATTAAATAATATTAATACCTGATACAAAGATTTTTTTTACTTGAACGTGGTTGGCTTATTGTTGCATCAATACCTTAAAATTCCGCAAGGAAACTGAACTCTCCCAAGTCATCGATAATACAGAAGAGCATAGAGCATAGACGAAACACAGGTCGCAATGGAATCAAACTACGATCGACAGGTCGCAATGGAATCAAACTACGATCGAGCAAGTGAGTTGAGAGCTTTCGATGACACGAAAGCTGGCGTTAAAGGCATTGTAGATGCTGGAATCGACAGGATTCCACAAATATTCTATCAACCACCGGAAGACTTGGACAAGACTCTGTTTTCCAGCGACGTTCAATGTGTTTTTCCTGTTATAGACCTGGAAGGAGTTAAGAAAATCCAATCCAACGCAAGGAGATTGTTGAAAGAGTCCGAAATGCATCGGGGACGTGGGGTTTCTTTCAGGTAATCAATCATGGGATTCCTCTGAACGTTCTTGAGGAGATGAAGGATGGAGTGCGCAGGTTTAATGAGCAAGATGTCGAGGTTAGAAGAAAATTCTACAGTCGAGATTACAAGAGAATGGTGATTTACAATTCCAATTTTGACTTGTATAGTGCACCTGCTGCTAACTGGAGAGATACGATGGCTTGTTTCATGGCTCCTAACCCTCCAAAACCAGAAGAGCTCCCGGCTGTTTGTACTGTTTATAGCTCGTTTGCTTTCACTGACAAATGATCTTTTCAGAACGAACAATTATATTTCTTTGAATTCTTAAAAAATGATGCCTCTCAGCTATCATTGGCGGAGTTCTTTACCTTTATAAAAATACTGATCACATCCATGGCTAATTTATTTCGAATACATATGTGATATACCATTCCGAAAACCAGTAAGCGCACACCAAAGAACTACTTGAGTTGCCAAATAAAAAGTCATCATAATAAGTAACACTAATTTCAGGGACTAAGATTATACAAATTTGACATGAATTATCTGTTTATCTGAGAGTTAATTTACATTTCCTTTTTGATCCTTTAACCTGATTGACTGTTGATTAGTTATTCTTCTGCTACTTCTATACCGGAAGTGGTCGCATGTAACAATTTGATGGTTGCATTATGAGATGGCTGTAATTCAGAAAAAAACATGTATGACTAGTGGGATGGCTAAAAGTATGCGGTACAAGTACCAGTTATGTGCTTTTCATCCTAAACACAATTTGCAGAGATATTATCATGGAGTACGCAAAGCAAGTACAGAAACTGGGGTATTTACTGTTTGAATTACTATCGGAGGCTCTTGGATTGAACCCAAATCACTTGAAAGACATGAAATGCGCTGATGGTGTAGTGTTACTTTCCCATTACTATCCGGCATGCCAACAACCAGAATTAACAATCGGTACAGCCAAACATGCCGACAGTGACTTCGTTACAGTTCTCCTTCAAGACCATATCGGTGGCCTCCAAGTACTACATCAAAATCAGTGGATTGATGTGCCCCCTTCTCCTGAGGCTTTAGTGGTTAACATTGGAGATCTTCTGCAGGCAAGTCTTCTTCTAGTACTGTGTTATTCTGATCTTCAAGCAAGGCAGCCTTGATTGGTTTTATGTTATAAAAATTCTTAATTTGCTACAGCTAAAACTGTTTTTTGTTTTTTTTTGGGTTCTTTCAGCTTATATCAAATGATAAATTCGTCAGTGTGGAGCATAGAGTTTTGGCAAACCGTGTAGGACCAAGAGTATCGGTGGCATGCTTCTTTACCACCGATGTTAAGCCAAGCTCAATACTGTATGGACCTATTAAGGAACTTTTATCAGAAGAAAATCCACCAAAGTACGGGGAAACCACTGTTACAGATTATGCCACCTACTTCCAGGAAAAAGGCCTGGACGGGACTTCTGCATTGCTGCACTTCAGGCTGTGAACTTGGAACTGCATGTAACCAAGTCATTAACCTTATATGGGGGGGGAATGTGCTGAACCGTGTTAAATAAAATAAATTGTATTGTATTAAAGCTTTTTACCTAATATTATTTAGCAAGACTCTTGCAGTTTTAGGGCATTTTTCATACCTATTGCTTTTGAATTATGAGAGATTCGTAAGAGAATTCAGTTTGGGAAATTGAATATTATAGAACTTGGATGTAACCAAGGGAAATCTGAGAGAAAAATGATACAACGAGAACGAATAGAATTTTTTTGTCGTAAATAAATTAAAAATCGACATAAAAAAAATATTTAAATTATAAAAATAATATTATAATAAATTAAAATATTTTATTAATATAATAATTAAATTTTTTTTAAAAAGATTAAATTTACAATTTTATATCCAAAATAAAATACAACTTTATTCAAGAAATTTTAGAACAATATTATTAGAAAAAAAAACTCACTCGTCTAAATAATTTTAAATAATAAAAAAGACATCAATTATAATTCTTAAATTAATAAAAGAATTTGTTTTGCATAATAATTAATAATCATAAACGAAAAAGATAAATTAAAAAATGAAATATTAATTATTTTTTATTTTTTATTCGGAAAAAAGAGAGTTTCATTCTTGCACCAGTTAATGCATTACCTGTACAAACAGTTTCAACATAAACAAGTCAATTTTTCACACTAGATGTTAATAATTAACTGGCGAAAATAAATATGATGAGCAGGTTTGCCCGAGAGGTTAAGGGGGAAGACTTAAGATCTTCTGCACATAAGTGCGCGTGGGTTCGAACCCCACAGCCTGCATTCATATATACATGTATTATTTTTCTTGAATTAATATAAATTAATGCTTCCTATTTTTAATATTTAAATTTACCAAACAAATACGATTAATACTCAATTCTCATATCACATCCTAACAGTTAATTATTTTTTTAACACTTTATTAATAAATAATTTTATAAATTATCACAATTTTTAATTGAATCTTAGATTATATATGTATAGAGTAAGAAACAAATTCTTATCCCATTTGTATACTTGTGAATTGATTTATATTAACCGATTAAGATTGTATAAATAATATGTTCTAATTCCATGAATCTTGCTCTATGTTTAATTATATAAAAATTAAATTAATATTTTTAATTTTGATGTAGAGCAAAAAATTAAGTCGTAATCTTTAATATTATTTTAAGATATTTATGAATTAATTGATTTAAGTAATAAAATGTGTTGGAAATAGTGTAAGAAATTCGTAATTCGAATTTTGTTGGCAATAATTATATTTTTATTATAACAATTTACTAATCGAACCAAAGCCAAATCAATAAGAATGTGTAAAAAAATTAATCAATAAGAATGAAAGATTGAAGAGATGAGAGGTGATTAATTTGTACTATTCTAGTTTATGCAGGTTTTCTATACATTAGGCCGATGTTGGGTGGGGGAATCCAATGAATCATGCTGTTTTAATTGACACCAAATCTGGAAATGGAATAGAATAGAGGCGTGGATTCACTTGAAAGAGGAAGATCCGACAAATTTGAAGCTGACAAGGACTTAAACTTTCTTATCAACTTCACGTGTCTGTTGTTTTCTTTGTAGCTCGTTCGTATCCATCTTTGGAGAACACAGCACAGCAAAACTTGGTGGTGGATTTATTGATTGCAGAGATTTACAGCTCGACGACGAAGAAGGTTTCTTACTAATGGTCAATGATGACGATGAGGTTATTCAATCTAACTGCAGTCCGACAAAATCTTTTTGACAAATTTGTCATCCTACGGTCTTACTACAGGTATTTTTTTTAATTGATTTTACTTGGAATGTGTTCAGAAGTATCATATGTCAACTTAATGTTAAAAATAAGTTCATTCTCACAGTTGCACCGCATGATTTCATCCACACAAACAAAGAGCAAGAGATGTGGTTTTGAATGATAACACGTCTCAAACATACTGTTATTGTTGTTCAATTAACAACTGACAATGACGGCTGTGGTTTGGCATCATGTATATAGAAACGTCTAAACCCCTCTTACTGATCATTGCCGTTCAAGAGAAAATGGTGGTTGTACACAAGAGCGCAGGCGAAGAACAGGCGACAACGGACTCCAACTACGATCGAGCGAGTGAGTTAAGATCTTTTGATGACACCAAAGCTGGTGTGAAAGGCCTCGTAGATGCTGGAATCGACAGGATTCCGCGGATTTTCTATCAACCACCGGATAACTTCTACAAGACTGCAGTATCCGGCGAAGTTCAGTATAGTTTTCCCGTCATAGACCTGGAAGGAGCTAATGAAAATCCAATTCAACGCAGGAAGATTGTGGAAAGAGTGCAAAATGCATCGGAGACGTGGGGATTCTTTCAGGTAATCAATCATGGGATTCCAGCGAGCGTTCTTGAAGGGATGAAGGACGGAGTGCGAAGGTTTAATGAGCAAGATATTGAGGTCAGAAAAGAATTCTACAATCGTAATTACACGAAAGGAGTGGTTTACAATAGCAATTTTGATTTGTATACTGCACCAGCTGCTAACTGGAGAGATACATTAGCTTGTAGCATGGCTCCTCATTCTCCCAAGCCAGAAGAGCTGCCGGCTATTTGTAGGTATGTGAGTTACAGTTTACAGCGGGTTTTCGTTTAATTTGAAGTGAATTTTTTGATAAGTATTGGCATTTTCGGTGTTCTTTACATTTTTCCTTCATTAAAGAAGCACCGATCACATTCATGGTCAGTTTATCTGAGTATCTAAGAATGTGTTATTTAAGCTTTTAACGAGATTGACTGTTGATAACATACTCTGCTACTGATTATACACCGCTGTTGGTCGCATGTAATAATTTGATGGTTGTACTATGAGATGATTGTGATTCAGTAAAACATAGATGATTATCTGATGGCTGAATAAATATGGTTAAAAACCGTTTTTCGTCCCAAATCCTGCTTGCAGAGACATAATCATGGAGTACTCAAAGCAAGTACAGGAACTGGGCTATTTGCTGTTTGAATTATTATCGGAGGCTCTTGGGTTGAGCCCAAATCACTTGAAAGACATGAAGTGCGCGGAGGGTCTACTGTTACTTTGCCATTACTATCCGGCATGCCCACAGCCGGAACTAACTATTGGTACAACCAAGCACTCCGACAACGACTTCCTTACGGTGCTTCTTCAAGACCATATCGGTGGACTCCAAGTACTTCATCAAAATCGATGGATTGATGTGCCCCCTTCTTCTGACGCTTTAGTGGTTAACATTGGAGATCTTTTACAGGCAAGTCTTTAATTAATTTTATGATTACCTGTTACTGTATTCATCTCATCTGCAGTAACAACTCTTAATTAACTGCTATAGCTGCAACTTTTTGTTGGTTTTTCAGCTTATTTCAAATGACAAATTTATTAGCGTGGAGCATAGAGTATTGGCCAATCGCGTAGGACCAAGAATATCGGTGGCAAGCTTTTTTAGCACCGGTTTTCAGCCACGCTCAAGACTGTATGGACCTATTAAGGAGTTGTTATCAGAAGAAAATCCTCCAAAGTACAGGGAAACCACAGTTAGAGATTATGTTACCTACTTCCAGGAAAAAGGCCTCGACGGCACTTCTGCGTTGCTGCATTTCAGGCTATGAACTTGGAAATGGAGCATCAAGATGAGGAAAATGCCCAACTTATAACCAAATTGAAACCAATATTTATTATATGCTTTTGTAATTTTTATTGGATATTGAAAGCAGTTGAAATCAGTTACTTCTTCTTTGTGACAAGTAATATTCACAGTAAAAGACTGCGAACAAACAGTAGTTGAAGTGGCCCAACACTTGAATAATGACACTAGCCTGATTGAAAGTTGCAGAACAGCAACCACTCAATTACCAAACTGCAGTAACTCAGTCCTTGGCCACATGATTTTTTGACCCTGGAGTCTCTTTTGGGCTGAAATGCTTTATTTCTAAACCAGCAATTAATTTCGCTTATTCTCTACCACTAGTGGACGTTCGATGTAGTGTTCCCGTCATAGCCCGGAAAGGAGTTGATGAAAATCGAATTCAACGGAAGATGATTGTTGAAAGAGCCCGAAATGCATCGGAGATGTTGGAATTCTCTGAGGTAATCAATCATTGGATTCCAGTGAGCGTTGTTGAGGATATGAAGGAGGGGTTACACAGGTTTAATGAGCAAGGTATTGAGGTTAGAAGAAAATCTACAGTCATGATTACTAGCTGCAACATTTTGCTGGTTTTTCAGCTAATGCCAAGTGACATTCTTAAGCGCGGAGCACATAGGCAAATCATGTAGGAGCAAGAATATCGGTGGCAAGCTTTTTAAGCACCGGTTTGGACCTATTAAAGAGTCGTTGTCGGAAGAAAATCCTCCAAGGCACTGAGGAACGACTGTTACATGTTATGCCACCTACTCCCAGGAAAAAGGCTTCTGTGAGACCTCTGGGTTTCAAGTACTTGCATCCGTCGAAACCTATTCATCTATGCTTTTGTAGTTTTTTTTTGGGGGTTGAAATCAGTAACATTTTCTTTTGAACAAGTAATTTTTCTTGGCATAAGCAGGAGAAATTCAGAATTGAGAAAGATAATTTTCACATTAAAAAGACTACAAACAAACAAAATTTGGACGATTGCAAACATCACTGAAAACATTCCCTCTTGTAGTCAAAGGTCATTGATTTTCCATCAGTAAGGAAAAATGTCGGATTTGGTTTATGTAACTTTTAATTTTTTCCTGTAGCTCATTTCCAATGACAACTTCTTGAGTGTCAGCCGCAGAGTATTAGTGAAGCATGTTGGTCCGAGAATATCAGTGGTATGCTTTTTCAGACCACAGGTCACACGGGAATAGCTCCAGAGTTTATGGACCAATAAAAGAGTTGTATCAGATGAAAATTCTCCAATTTACAGAGAAACAGTTGTTAAAGACTATATGTGAATTTTCTTCGCCAAAGGGCTTGATGGGACCTCTCTGCTGCATTTCAAACTGTGAATTACGAACATTTTGTGGAAGTCTGCATTCCAAACTGTGAAATTGATGATGAACATTCTGTGGCTCCCACAACTATTGATGTAATTTTCTCCCTTGTTGCACACAAGCGAAAACATTTGTCTCCAGTGCTTAAATTTGCATTTTTGATGGCTAGTCAATTAATCTGGGAAATCATATATTGTAAGGCACCAAGGCTTAAGTGGTTATAATGGCTCAAAGACTCTGTATCAGTTGCATAGAGGACTATAAAGTTACGTGCTCTCGTTTAAGGTTACAATAATAAGCTATTTGTTTATTTAACACTCCTTTTTATTTGATAATGACTATTTATCCACCATCAAGTTGAATCCCTCGCTTTTTCATCCGTGATCAGTACAAGCTTAATGACAAGTCAAGTTGTTCAGCTGAATACAAATCTATTATTCCTGTCATAGATTTCCAAGGTATTGATAAAGACGACTATCTGCGCGTCCAGGTAATTCACAAAGTCCGAAATGCTTGAAGGAAATGGGGTTTCTTTCAGGTGGTTAGTAACAGAATTCCGTTGATCATCCTGGAGGACATGATTGATGCTGTACGTAGATTCCACGAGCAAGAATTCACGCGATGAAAAGAGATCGGTGAATTATATACCAATTTTGATTTTTGTCAAGCAGAAGGTTGTCGTCCACCCCATCCTGAAGAATTGCCTTCGATATCATGCATGGATACGATGATTGATCACTCCAGTGAACTAAGGAAATTGGGCCTCACTGTATTCGATTGATGTCCGCAGCCCTTGGGCATTTTGCCAATCACATGAAGGAAATGGGTTGTGCAGAAGGGCTTTCTTTCTGTTGGGCCATTACTTACACAGCATGCCCAGAACCAGAGTTGACATTAGGCACTTGCAAGCATACGGACAGTGGCTTCCTGACTGTAGTTCTACTAGACCAATTGGGCAGCCTTCAAGTTATGCTTGAAGATCAATGGGTTGATGTTAGCTCTGTTCCTGGAGCTCAAGTTCATTTATATATTGTCCATTGAGCGTTTGCTAAAATAACGATTCATTACTAACATTAAAAAATCATACAAGTATTACATTTATATTGTATGACATTACATTATCAAGAGTCAATATCATATTGAAACGTTGTTACTATAATATCACGTGACACTTACTAAAGGATGCTGTGTTTGTAATCGAGAACACACGCGAATGTGATTGAAGCCACAGTCACCTACAAATGAAGCACGCATCCCCAAAAAAAATGAGAGAGAGAGAAAGGAAAATTCCAATTGGAGCATACTTGCCCCACAATTCCATGCATGTGCACGGGTAGCATCAAGAGGCGGAAAATATCAACGGGTTTGTAAGTGATCAGTGCGCTCGTGTGAACTCGTCCCCTTAGTGACAAAATAGGTTCTTGTCTTGTCTTGTCTTGTTCTCTGTGTTTTGCCCTTTTTTATTTATTCTCTGTGTCGGTTAGTGACAAAATAGGTTGTTGTCTTGTCTTGTCTTGTTCTCTCTGTTTTCCCTTTTTTATTTATTCTGTGTGTCAGTTAATGACAGAAAGCTTACAAGACAAGAGACTCGCCCATGTGCCCTATGCATTTTCTATTGAGCTCATTTGATCGCATTCGAATGAATGAAAATGGTGGTCACATGCTCTCGTAGAATTCAGGCAGAAAACGATTCTGCATATGACCGAGAAAGTGAATTGAAGGCTTTCGATGACGCAAAAACCGGCGTAAAAGGACTTGTGGATTCTGGGGTTTTTAATGTTCCAAAGATATTCATCCATGAGCACAATAAGCTTGAGATCAGATCAGATTCAGGTGAGTGCCATAAGTATAGCATACCTATCATAGATTTTCAAGGCATCGATGAAGACCCATGTATGCGCTGTGAAATAGTTGATAAAGTTCGAAATGCTTGTGAGAATTGGGGTTTCTTTCAGGTGGTTAATCATGGAATTCCAGTTAACATTTTAGAGGAAATGATTGATGCCGTACGTAAATTTCATGAGTTAGACGAAGAGGAAAAGAAAGAGTTCTACTCACGTGATGAAACTAGATCGGTTATCTATAATACAAACTTTGATTTTTATCAAGCAGCGGCAGCTAATTGGAGAGATTCATTGTATTGTGCTATGGCTCCTCGCCCGCCCAATCCTGAAGAATTGCCTGCATTGTGCAAGTAAGGAAATATCACCCCATGATTAGCATGTGCATAATGATCCTCGTTCTCTATCACTTGATTTTAATCATGTTCTGAACTTTCTCTGATTTGAAAGTCCTAATTTTTTCAATATGGCTTAAAATTCGCATGCAAGTATCACAAGATGCCCAAAATTAGTAGTTTTGCGAGGTCAAGAGCATTGCAGAGTGGAATACTTTGACCGAATATGTGTCTGTCCATTTTCTGCTCAAGTTTTGGGATATTTCTGAAATAAATTTCATTAGAAATAAAAACTTTCTCTCTCATATAGGATTGGAGTACTATGAGTTTAAATTTCATTAGAGAGAAAACTTTTCTCGCATGTAGGATTGGAGTACTAAGAAATTTTGATCTAATTAATTTATTCATCAAATGTTTTTCTTCAGAATATGTAACATCATGTGCTTGAATAAATTGCAGAGATATAATGATGGAATACTCAAACGAAATAATGAGATTTGGGCTCACTGTATTTGGGTTGATGTCGGAAGCTCTTGGTCTCAATTCCAACCACCTTGAGGAGCTAGGCTGTGCCGAAGGACTTTATATGATAGGTCATTACTATCCAGCATGCCCAGAACCAGACTTGACTTTAGGCCTGAGCAAGCATACTGACAGTGGATTCCTCGCTGTGGTTCTACAAGATCAAATGGGTGGCCTTCAAGTTTTGCACCAGGATGAATGGATAGATGTTACCCCCGTTCCAGGAGCTCTCATCCTTAATCTTGGAGATATGACACAGGCAAGTATACTAACTTACCATTAAACATGAATCATGTATTAAATAAAGATTCTGATATTGTACCAAGACTAGAGATAGCCTAAAAGCTATAGCAAGAAACAAGGATACTTTCCCAAAGAAAATGAAAGATTTAAATGTGGCAATCATGAATACAGAAGCAAAGCATGATTGTAGATTGATCATTTTTGTTTGTCATAGCACAGCTAATCTCAAACGACAAGTTCAAAAGCGTGTATCACAGAGTATTGGCAAAAAATGTAGGCCCAAGAATCTCATTGGCAAGTTTCTTCAGAGTACATTTTCAGAAAGGGGATGCTCGGAGACTGTATGGCCCAATCAAAGAGCTGCTATCAGAAGAAAACCCGCCGATTTACAGGGAAACCACTTTAGAGGATTACGTTGCGTACATCTACTCAAAAGGGCTTGATGGTACATCTGGATTGGATCATTGTAAGCTGTAAGCCTACAATCTGCTCAAGTTGGAAGATGATTTGTGACGGGTTTTGACATTTCCTTCCTTTCATCACTAATCCGAGCAGTGTCTACGGGCATGCTTGGTATTTTGTGCTGAACTTTAGTAAAATAAACGAACTGAATTTGATTTTGTTACATTGGATTGAATTTCATAGACATATTTAATACAGTATTTGTATTAATGTCTTCTGTTTTAATGTTTTATATACTATTATTAATATCCCCCCTGACCGACTGTACAATTTCAGATTATCCCTTGTAATTATGAGTTACTTTTCTTCCATTTGCTATTTGTTTTATAAAAGGATTTATTTGGTTCATGGGAATTTCTTTTGCTTTCATGCATGGTATTTATGCTAAATAATTAGTTAAGAATAATTTTAAATAGATATATTTATTTTAATATTTTTAAAAATTATTTTGACGATAATTTATAATAATTAAAGACGATAATTAGTGATTAAAATATTGTTGAAATTTTTATTGAATATGACAAAAAGTATTATAAATTATTATAATTGTTTGGCGATTAATTTTTGGTCATTTTTTATTTTAGAATTGGGTGTACATTTAATTTATATTTAATATTAAATTGAACGGTGATATTTAAAATATAATTATTATAAAATAAAAAATTAATTTTAAATTTTAATAAAAAATAAATAAAATTTAATAAAAATAAATATTATAAAAAATAAATAAATTTTATTAAAAAAATTAATATTATTAAATATATTTTTAATTTAATTCATAAAAATACAATAATATCTCGAATAATAAATTATTTTATTATTATTATTATTACTAATACAGCGTTGATATTTGATATTCATGTGATTTGACAAATTTGATAAAAAAAAATTTGCTATTTGAAATAATAAATACAAGAGCTTATTTTACAATTGCAAAATAACGATAAGATCAATCTCATCCTCGTCAATTTTCTTGTACAGAACAGAATGGTTATCCCAGATGCGGAAAGGTATCTTCTCGAACAGGACTGGATCACGACAGATCTAAAGAGCTTAAGGCTTTTGATGACACAAAAGCTGGTGTTAAAGGAATCGTGGATGCTGGAGTTGTGAAGGTTCCCAGGATATTCATTCGACCTCCTGATGAGCTTGCAGAGGAGTTAATCAGTCACCAGACAAACTTTCAAGTACCAGTTATTGATCTTGATGGCATCAGAGACAATAAGCTTGAGGAGATTGTTGATCTAGTTCGGGCTGCATCAGAAACATGGGGCTTTTTTCAGGTGGTGAATCATGGAATCCCCTCCAAAGTGTTGGAAGAGATGATGGAAGGAGTACACAGGTTTAATGAGCAAGATCTCGAGGTGAAGAAAGAGTTTTATACACGTGATCTAGCGAGAAATGTTAGATTCAGCAGCAGCTTTGATCTGTATCAATCAAAAACAGCATTTTGGAGGGACACTTTCTCTTTCTCTAACGAAGCATGCACCAATTTGGACCCCTGTGTACTGCCAGAAGTTTGCGGGTACATACTCTGATCCCCGCCTATTTACAGCCTTTTACTCAAATTGATTGTTGAATATCTATTGGAAACTCGATTTGGGTGATTATTCATATGGATAATTCAATCTGATTGTGTAAATTTTCCTTTTTACCAAGTTATTAAAAAGCTTGCACCAATTTGGACCCCAATATGATTGTAATGGTAACTTGATTGGTTGCTTGTGAAGTGCGGGAAGGAATGGAGCTTGCCTGGACAAGTTATTACAATAATTGTAATTTGGTCGAAGTGTAATTGTATTGTACAGTTCTACTAAAACGAATTAGTATTTGTGGGAAATTGATCAATTAGATTTTTCTCTCAACGCCACCAAATTGACTATAGCTTCTTCTACTCACTTGTTCACACAAATCTGCAGAGAAGCAGCCATAGAGTTCATTAAGAATGTCAGAAAATTGGGTGACACTCTATTTAAATTATTGTCAACGGCTCTGGGACTGAAGCCTGAACATTTACAAGACTTGGGATGCACTAAAGGATATAACCTTGTCGGCCACTACTATCCGCCCTGCCCTGAGCCAGACCTGACTCGAGGAGCTAGAAGGCACTCCGATCCTTCATTCCTTACTGTTGTACTGCAAGATCAAATCGGCGGACTTCAAGTGCTTCATGAAAATCAATGGGTTGATGTTCAACCCATTGCTGGAAGCCTAGCGGTAAATATAGGGGACTTTCTCCAGGTTTGTCTTTTACGTTCGAAAAATTTTCCAACCACAGATCAATCCTCATAACTTATCACTAATTTTTCCAAGGTGTATTAATATTTTCTCAGATCGCATCAAATGGCAAGTTCAGGAGTGTTGACCACAGAGTTGTCTCCAAACAAGTTGGTCCAAGGGTTTCGGTGGTAAGCTTTTTCACAGGGCAGGATGCTGGAAACCCGAATTCATACGGGCCGATCAAAGAGTTGACGTCTAAAGAAAATCCTCCTATTTACAGAGATTTTCAAATAAGTGACTATAATTGCAAATATTCTTCAGGAGGGTTTGATGCCAAGTCTCGGATTGACCAGTTCAAGGTCTGAAGCTGGCAAATGTTGAACCATCAAATAATAAGTTGGATACTTTTGTGGAGAATAACCCAAGACCATGTGTTTCACATAATGGAATGTGTGAATCTATTACTGTTCTTGTGATGTTTACTTAGCAACTAACTATTTTCTTCCTATCAGAACTATTTTTATATTCTAGTTTGTACTCCCTTGTGTCATCCATTTGACACATACGGTAACAAATATTAGGTTTTGTTCTGAAATAAGGTGTCACGAACTTTGAAAACAGATCTATTTTGATACTGAATCACAAAATTCTAGATGTCCGAGTACAAAGATTAGCTTTCAAATTAGAGTTGGTGGTTATCAACGCTGTTTTCAAAACTAAAGCATAAGCAAAAGAGTCCTAGACACACTCTTAGGTTAAAGAAGAGAAAATACCTAATTCTGAAAGCTATCTTTTTTCTTGTTCATCTGTTGTCCCATTTGATCATTCTGATTTTTTTTTGGTCCAATTACGAAGACCAAGTCTTTATTAATTTTCGTCTTAATGAGTGGTAACTGGAAAGCGACGGAACTCTATCTTAATGGCTTTTGCTTCCACGAAAGACGGATTGTGTCAGTGATTATGCTGGAATTGTGATATTCATTTGACAAGCGATGAACTGGTTTCAATAATTAAACGACAAAATTAGTACAGTAGACATGAAAATTTATGACTCCAATAACGAATCAAACGAACATCATCATTATAATTTTTTATAATTATTCCCGAATAACTCAACACAAATCGAATAAATATCATTATTATATATTTTATTATCAACGAATAACTCAACATTGACTAAGCAACCATGGAGTTCATAAGGAGTGTCAGAAAACTGGGTGACACTGTTTAAATTCTTATCAACGGCTCTCGGACTAAAACCTGAACATTTACAAGACATGGGATGCAATAAAGAGTACAGTCTTGTCTGCCCACTACTATCCACCTTGCCTTGAGCCATACCTGACTCTGGGAGCTAAAAGGCACTCCGATCCTTCATTCCCCACTGTTTTACTGCAAGATGAAATGGGCGGCCTTCGAGTCTTTCTTGAAAATAAGTGGGTAGATGTTCAACCTATTGCAGGAAGCCTAGTGGTAAATATAGGGAATTTTCTCCAGGTTCGTCTTTAACAAATGTCATGAAAAATTTCCCAATTACCTTACCAAGCTTCATCACTCACCACTAATTCTTCTAATGTGTTTCTCAGATTACATCAAATGATTTTTATGGCTGAGAAAGAGAAAATCTTTAAAATCGAAACATTAAGTTGGGAGACGAGAAAATATTCGTTTTAATACTTGTAACTATATATTTTTGAGCAAAAATAATTATAATTATCATTTCTTACATCGCTAGTGAAAATAAGTCGAGCTAAGTTATGCAGTACTCCTAACTTATTATTTGTAGATGATTAAAAAAATGGCAAGCAGATGCCATTTGCCCTCCATGTGCATCACAAAGCCTTATATTATTGAATCTCCATGAATGTTAAGGTTTCGGGTTAAAATATTAGTGAGTCAATTGACTTAATAAGACAACATAGAATGATATTTAATGTTTGTAAGTTCGGTGACTTAATAAGACAACATATGATGATGTTCATATATTGTTAATTCATCATCCTCGTCATTTTTCTTGTCTGAAACAGAATGGAAATCAAAGATGCAGGAAATCAATATTCTCAAATGGTACCGGCTTATGGCAGGGCTAAAGAGCTTAAGGCTTTTGATGACACAAAAGCTGGTGTTAAAGGACTAGTGGATGCTGGAATCGTGAAGATTCCAAGGATATTCATGCGACCTCCCGATGAACTTGCGGAGGAGTTCATCGGTCACCAGACTAGCTTTCAAGTACCAGTTATCGATCTTGGTGGCATCAGAGACAATAAAGTGGAGGAGATTGTTGATCAAGTTCGAGCTGCATCGGAAACATTGGGCTTTTTTCAGGTGGTGAATCATGGAATTCCCTCCAAAGTGTTGGAAGAGATGATTGAGGGAGTACGGAAGTTTAATGAGCAAGATCTTGCAGTGAAGAAAGAGTTCTATACACGTGATCTAAAGAGAAATGTTAGATTCAACGGCAACTATGATCTGTATCAAACAAAAACAGCTTCGTGGAAGGACTCGCTCTTTATTTCTAATGAAGCTTTGACCAATTTGGACCGGATTGAACTGCCGGAAGTTTGCAGGTAAGTACTTTGATCCCTGCCTAATTATAGCCTTTTAATCAAATGGATTATTGAATATACTATTGGAAACTCGCTTTGCGTGATATTCAAATGAAGATTTGTAATGTGTTCGGAAACAAAGAAAAGTTCAGAGAAAATGAAAGAAAGTATGCTGAAATATTACTCTTCTTATTGGATGAATAAAATGAGAATTACAATTCTTACTTGTACAGAAAAAGTTGCTAAAAGATTCTATAACTCACTACTAGAACAACTTATAACAGAGTTTCTAAAATCTTGGAAATGCTAACTAATTAGGACTGTTAATCTATTAACAAGCTCAAGCTCAGTAGGTGAGCTGGATGTATGCTCGCATTCTTGAAGCTTGCTGCATGCTGGTGGTTTTTATCAAGTTCTTGAATCTGATGGTCTAGATGGTTCTTTACCCTAAAAATTTATATGGAAAACTATTTCTGATCGAGAAAATTTTCTTATCCAATTATTAAAATTACAATGTGAAACGGTATAGGATTATAACGGGAACTTGATTGATTTGCTTGTGAAATACGGGCAAGGCATAGAGCTTGCCAGCATAATTTCTTGTAATAATTTCAAAAGGGAAAACCTGATTGAAGTAGAATTCACAAATGTAAAAGAAAGTATTAATTGAAAGAATATTGGGTTAATCAAACATGTTGTAGATATTTGATCAAGCACATTCAAACCTTCTAATATGCCCAAAATACTTTCCAAAATTTTGTTTGAATGACCCAAAAAAAAACTTCTAAAATAAGTCTCTAGTATGAAGATAAATCAACAAAAAGGGAACCAAAAAAAAAGAAGCTACAAGACAAATAATTCATGTAATTTTTTGGAATTGACTCCATTGATAACGATTTCACTAGACAAGTAGGCAACAATGTACAAGAATTGATCTTTATCCATGGAATTTCTCATGCTTTAGGACTTAAAGCTTTCAGTGTTATTGTCTTTAAATTTTCGTACGAAATATAACTTTGACGTGTTCTGGCATGTGGTATTGCAAAAGTTTTATTTTTTCAAGACGAATCAACAGTTTTTGCATTGCATTGTACAGGCCTACTAACATTAATCGACAGGCGGTAAGTATGATTATGTACTTTTCTTGCTTTGTTTAGCTCTTAACGCCACAACATTGACCATAACTTCTTCTTAGCAGAGAAGCAACCATGGAGTTCTCAAAGAATGTCGGAAAACTGGGTGACACCCTGTTTAAATTATTATCAACGGCTCTCGGACTAAAACCTGAACATTTTACAAGAGACGGGATGCACTAAAGAATACAGCTTGTCTGCCACTACTGTCCACCTTGCCCTGAGCCATACCTGACTCTGGGAGCTAAAAGGCACTCCGATCCTTCATTCCTCACTGTCTTACTGCAAGATGAAATCGGCGGCCTTCAAGTCTTTCATGAAAATCAAGGGGTAGATGTTCAACCTATTGCAGGAAGCCCAGTGGTAAATATAGGGGATTTTCTCCAGGTTCGTCTTTTACAAATGTTAAGAAAATTTTTCCAATTACCTTACCAATCTTCGACACTCATCACCAATTTTTCTAATGTGTATTAATATTTTCTCAGATTGCATCAAATGACAAGTTTAGGAGTGTTGACCACAGAGTTATTTCCAAACGTATTGGTCCAAGGATTTCTGTGGCATGCTTTTTCTCAGGATATGATGCTGCAAGCTCATATTCTGACGGACCGATCAAAGAGTTGGCGTGTAAAGAAAATCCTCCTATATACAGAGATTTTCGAATAAGTGAATATCGTAGCAAATATTATCCCGAAGGTCTTGTTCCGCAGTCTGGCACTGACTAGTTCAAGGTCTGAAGCTAGTAACATTCGAATAATGTCCGCATATGTTCTACCACCAACTAATAAATTGAGTACTAGTGTGGAAGAATAACTTCGGTCATTTGTTTCATAAAATTGACCGTGTGTGTTTCACAAAAGAACTTCGGTCATATGTTTTAGAACTCGTTTTGCTCAATTGATAATTCCGATGGCATGCAGCAAATCTATAATATATTGATAGCTAATATGACCAACAACTTTTTCCTTGGTCAAGTTAGGCCTACCAATTGTGTTAAAACAATTGAGCCTACCGGGATGTTGCTTGAATTAGACTTCAAATCAAACTCAACTTCTTGGACCGGAATAACCTTGTTTTGTTTTCGGCATTAAAAAACAAAGTAGTGCGGTGCACCTGCCGGTTGTTTTTTTTTGGGTAAATTTTTAATTATAATTTCTTGACATTTTATATTTGGGTTTCGTGTAAGAACGAGTTTCAGCAAACTATATTTCGATTTTAATGATGCCTTTAATAAAAAAAAACTTGGAACTCTTCATGTGAGCAAAGACAAAAGTAAGCAGAAGTCTTTATGAGTTGCACTGGTTTTAATTATTTTAAATATTTAATCGTGCGTGAAAGATGTCGGTTGGTTAATTTGTAACTTGTATTTACTGAAAAATAAAATGAGATTCGATTTCGTCGGTCGAAAAGCTTACCCCACTCGGACTCGTAGATCTGTGCTTCTGTTGACATTTCGTGGCTGTGTTTTCGTAACTACTTCTACTGAACATTAACTAGTTTCTTTTTTTTTCATTCTGTTTAACTATTTACTTCATAAGTTCTTATTTGTTCATCTTCTTCAATCTTCTCTGTCAAATTAATTGTTCTTTTTGTCAGATTTAACACGTAATCTTACATAAACCCTCGTAAAATTTCTCTCCATTTGTTCATTTTAAGTCTCTGGGCACCCATTTTTGGGCCTTTTCAATTTCTTGCATCATAATCTGTCCTGGGTTTGGAAGATTATGGGAGATGGGCAACTCTCTTGATCCAGCAAGAGTTCAGTACTTTTTTTTTCTGTTTTTGCATTGGAAGGTGAAAAATGAAGAACTTTGCCGGCACACCTGGGACTTCGACTGCGCTACTTCTAAGGATTGGGCAGTGTTTATTTGCCGCTGGATCCATTGCTTCCATGGCTAAAACCGGCCCCTTCTTCAATTTTACAGCTTTCTGGTATTTGTTCTTCCCTTCGCGCTACACTTTATTTGTTTATTCGTTTTCTATTTTTGTGTTCCTTTCTGTTCTAAATTTAATATCTCTCTGTTTATAACGTCCTAGTGATTCGGTTAAACTTATACTCTATCTATTAGAGGAGGCTTGATCTGTGTATTTGCATTTGCTGTTACATGCTAAAAAATCTTCAGCAGAAGAAAATTGTTAGATCAAAATATATTGTTAGCTCGTGATTGGCTTCGCATGTATGTTAAGCCTTGTCTATGTTTCAGAATCCCTGTCCTGCTGGTTCTTTATCGGTTGCAAGAAGATCATAGTTCCGCAATGTGCTTAGTTTCTTTGGAAAAGAGAAGGTGAAAAGCTTAATATACCATGATAGTAACAATTTAATTACCTGCCTGTGTTGTTGCTATTTACTCAGGTGACTCCCGTTGGAATAGTACCTTACATATAGCTTGTTTACTTTGACAATCCATCCTAGAAAACATGACTAAATATTTCTTAGACTGTTTGCAGATAGATTTTTAATTTCTTTTGTTTACCAAGGTGTTTTTTTTTCCCTGTTAAAGTAGGTCTCTGCATTACCTTTATCTCATTGAATGGCTGAATCTATCATGGAGGAGGTTTAAGAGTTGATGCTTTATAAATCTTTCTTTTTAGTTTGATTTGTGGCCATAGGGAGTACTAATATGTCAGATTATGAGACAAAAAGATCTTTTTCTTTTGTTTCCATTTCATTGGTGAATTTGAATTGGGCATTGATGTGCAATTGGAAAGGATTGGATGTCCTATTTTTTAATTCTTGGCACTTGTATCAGAATCGACAATGTTTTGACAAAATTTGTTGTCGCTTCAATTTTATGATTTTATTATGGAAATGCAGTCCAGTTTGGTTCATGAGAAGGTTGAAAACAAGCATTGGTTGGTTGATCGTGCATGTTGTGCTGTCATGTTATAATCATTTTGGTTATTAGGTCATATTTGTATCATTTTCAAAGACATTATCTTGTTGGAATGTTGAGCCAGGTATATGAGGAAACAAATATGCTTTTTGAAGTTGATTCTGATAGGACTTGGAGCCATGAAACTTGCAATCTGCTTCTGCTAGAATGTAGTAGTTAAAATACTTTTTGTTCATGCTTTGGGCTATATAAAAAGAAATATAACTAAATTTCTCGCATAAGCAAGGTATTTTGTGGCAAACTATGCTAGCTGTTGTACATGCCCCTAGATGTAGGTCTCAACATAAAATATTTAGTTATGATGGATTATTTGCATGAGCATTGTTATTGCAATTCTTGATTATTTTTCTTATGATGAAACCGGTAATGAAAAAGTGATGGATTCAATCATATAAAGCCAGACTAGCGAATGAAGAAAATTGTCAAAACAATATTCATTCACCATTAGGCACCTGTAACTTATGTTTATGCTAACATCTTCACTCTTGTTGCATTTTCTAATCATTATCAGATGGTCATAACACTCATTTTGTCCTGTGATGATCCTACTGTGGGTAGATTGTCTGGAGCTTTGAAGTTGGAGACATCTGATAAAGTGATCAAATAGCAATGACCTTTTTCAGAGAATTTGCTCCGTTTATGTAAAATGTGAATGGTGCAATTAATCAGAAAAGTGCTACTATTAAAAAGTCTACAATGTATTTTAGTTGAAATTTTGTTGGGCAGAGTTGACCTGTTCGAATGGGCTTTTAATTAATTTGCAACTGCAAATCATGTAGCTGAGTATGGCATTTGATGGAGCATGTAGAGCACCTTATCTTGATTTTTATTGGCTTTCTACCTTGTTACTGTAGTGGTGCTCTATCTTGTTCTGTGGTGCCTTCAACTATTTTCTTCTGTAGTGTTGCAGTTACCTCCGCTACCTTGATGTTCTGAAAATGCATTTCCATCCTAATCCTTATTGACCATTGATTTATTTATTCGACCATGTGCTCATAGACTTATCCTCAACAGCCAAATAGGCAAAATGAAACTGTTTAAGATTATAGACAGTTCAAATGGATAATTATTTTATGACTTGGCCATTGGTGTCAGTATATTTAGTGAAGGTGCTTTAAACATGGGGGTTTGCTTTTGGAATTACTTGTTTACTACTTTAATCTCTTTATAAAAATGAAGGTCAACTTTTAACCTTGGTTGATACAAACTTTATGCTGAAGACTTTGTGCCTTCTGCAGCTACCTGATTGCTGCAATGGGTTTGCAAGTCACCTGGAGCTTTGGGCTTGCATTAGTAGATGCATATGCCATAGTGCGAAAGAAGGCCCTGCACACTCCTGTTCTAGTTTGTTTCTTTGTTGTTGGGGACTGGGTGAGCTTCTATAAGCCTTCAATGGTTCTTGCCTGCCACATGAAATCCAAAGTAGAATTGTATGCTTACAATAGTTGTAAAGCTAAAATCCTACATTAAATTGTTACAGGTGACAGCAACATTATCACTTGCTGCTGCTTCTGCCTCAGCTGGCATCACAGTGCTACACTTCAATGATTTGGGACATTGCACATTTGAGAATCAATGTAAAATATATCAAACATCCGTTGCCTTGGCCTTCCTAAGCTGGATCACAATTGCAATATCATCTCTCATTATGCTTTGGCTATTGGCTGCAGGTTAGACCTTTTGCTGCACGGCCTGTGGCATTTCTTTCAACTCACTGAAACCCACCAGTCTCAGAAATTTTGATCTATTTATAGTGTTCAATACAAAAGAAACCAAAAATATAGCATGATAATACTCAAACATTGTTTTCACTTCTTCATTTAATTAAAACTATTTGTTCTGTCGTGTTCTTGATGGTCGGAAATGAAATATCAGTTTCATGTACAGTCTCCATTCCAAGCAACTGGGTTGAATTATCATCCATAGAACAAATTGCTTACTGTGAGACAAGCATACAAGAGAACCGTTAATCAGCTCTTTAAAAATGATTTGCTTGGCGGCGTAAAAAGCTCAAAATCCAAATAAGGCACCTTTTTTAATTTTCAAACCTGTGATTTGTTCCCAATCTTTGCTGGCCATTTTGCAGCTGGGTCCATTGCTTCTCCACTAAGAATTAGCATTCAAATGTAGCGCCGGAAGGTCTTTTTGCAACTTGCCATTGCCAACAATGGGTAATAACACATCACTCTCGAGTTGCTTATGGCCTTTATTCAGATATTCCGGATCTCTTTTTATCTGAAGGTGAGTCGACAGGTAAATCAACTAAGTTCACTAATTAAAAGTATACACTGCATTTCGTATATGATAGATCAACTTACCCTTTTCCATCCATTGCCAAACCTGATAGTTTTAGGGCTTCTTCTTCTCACTGAGAAGAATTGGGTTAGTTGCAATTCGAGTTATTTAACACGTTGGGTGTTCTTATTGGTATCAATGAGAAAAATAAAACCTTGAATGACATTGAAACATTGAATAAAGCACTTGCAAGGTAAAAAGTGAGATTCCCTATCTTCTTTCCGTCAGAAATGCTCAGTGTATGAGTTGAAATTGACGTCTGAGTGCAAATGGGGCAATCTCCGCATTAAAGCATTTTGACAAAGTAAAGAGCATACGATTCTTGCAGAAGAAAGTTTCAATTTGTCTTCGACAGGGCAGGAGTGGAGTTATTCAGGGAATCAAGCCAATGAGATGAAGTGATACGGTTGAAGCCATTCTTGATTACGAGAGAAAGGAAGCGATATCTTTGTAAAGACAAGAACTTTCTTCGGTTTTAAGGAAAAAGAAATTAAATCGTACGATTTTTATTTATTTATTAATGTAAAGGGTGAGATTGAGAGCTTTTAGTGGTTAGTGGAAGCAAGGGCCCATGGGGAACATTTACGCTTTTTCCAAAGACATTATGAATGGAAGTGTGTATGTGTGTCGGGAAGAGCAATCTTTTCTGACGAGACAAGAAAGCCCAACATACGAAAAGACTCGTCAGCTGGAAAAGACAAAAGTCGTTCTTGTGACACACAAGGTAAAAAATAAATAGAAAGATAAACGAAGACATGGAAAGCGATGATGCCAAGGAATGTAAAACCCATAGCCTTTAAAACTTTTAATTTCTTCTTGTAACTGTTTTAATGCAGGGCAAATTTTGGATTTAGGTAGTGTTTTTTGCATATACCATCTTGTCTATGGAAATATTTATATGATATCTATATATTCAAACTAGCATCTATTCATCATGTCTAACAATGCTAACATTTTTCCTTGGTTTCTTTGGTCTCTTGAGCCTCAGTTCTTTGTTGGTTTGAAACCTGTGTACCTGGCATCCATTGCTTCTCTGATAGGCATTTAGCGTTCGCGTGGCGGACAATATCTTTCAAACTTTCCACTCGATAACATATATAATAAAATAGTTATAAAAGTATTATTTTCAGATACTCCATGTTTGTTTGATTTGTAAAGATTAGTCGAGAAACAAATCCTCCATGTTCTGATCCTTCTGATCGCATGTTTGATGGGTGAATTAGTGCCATAGCAGCCAGTCAATTGTGTTGGGTTATGGTGTGGACAGGTCGGTCAGTCAGTTGTGGGGAATTATGATGGAGACTAAAGAATGACCGAATTAATATGATGAGTTAGCAGTGTAACGTGAAGAAACTAAACGTTTCCAAATTACTGTCGATGGACAAAGTATCAGTGGCTCCCTTAAAAATAATTACCGATCGAATGAAATTTAACGGTTTAATATTAAGTTTTTTTTTATCTTCAATTCATTTTAGAAAATGATAGTCTTCATAAATCAATGCATAATTCATTTTGCTGAACTTAAACTATAAAAATAGGTAAGGTGTCCAATTCAGAAGTTAGGCAAAGCTTAAAGCACCTCAACAAATTCCGCAGTTAAAGCACCCTGACAACGTAATCAAGAACAAGGTGGAATCGTTTCGCAAGCACGCATAAACATATATAAACCAATGATACAGGGTTATAGTGACCAAATAACCCAAATTTAAAGAAACCTGACGAGGGATTCCACTATTATTGAAGCACAATTATCATCTTTTCGAAAGTTTGAGCTTATTTTAAACCAACCAGATAGGATTATAGTGCTTGTTTAGGCAAGAGATAGTGCAGTTTCCAGGTAAAATATACAAAAAGTTGGCACAGAAAGCTTTATTTGTTAAGTCGCTGCCGGTTGGATTGTTCGAACTTCGTCTGAATAAATTAATAAACGAGGAATAATTTAGATTTCCCTCGTATTGAAAACATATTGAAGAGCTTGTATTTATAAAGAATAATTAAAGATTAAAATCTAAGAATAATTCAAAATAACATAATTATAAATTTCAATTTTCATATAATATTTACTGATTATGTAAATTATTATTTTGCTAATTTATTAATTTTTGTCATATAAATTAATTAATAAATTTTGAGAAAAGTTGGCTTTCGTATTGAGAAAGATTTTCAATATCATGATTTGATTAGACTCTCAAATGGTGTCAATTCCACTTTTAGATTGAAGTGGTAATTTTTTTTTAATCCTATTAAAACGTGTACAACTTCAGAATTAAGAGTTCATGCAGTTTGATATTGTCCATTATGAGAAAGTTTAATTTTATTTAATCTGTTTGTGATGATGATCTAATTAATTATATTTTAATTTTTAATATTGTTTAAAATTCAAACACAACCGAGGTTAAATTTATATTGCACCGTGTTGAAATTCATAGATGTGAATTAATTTTAATTTTTATTTTTACTAAAAATATATTACAATTTATTTTATTAATAAAAGATGGAAAAAATGCTAAAATTTTAGCTGTTTTCGTTCTTTTCACGTATAAGTGTAATTTTATTTACTAAATTTTATCATATATATTAAAATAATTATTTTAATTTTTTATTAATAGAAGATGATAAAATCCTGAAGTTAAAGCATTGTCTAAAATGTTGGGAATGATCTTCAATACCTTATTCTTATTACAGTCTACTAAGGTTATCAATGGAAGTGTCAGATTGCACTGTAAACAGTACGTGGGATAATTTTATGTTTATAAATAGAAGCTGTAAATCTGGCCTTAATTCCAGTCACCTGTTTTCCATGCTCTTTCGGTGTATACCTTTGTTTTCTAAGCAATTGTCGAGGCACAGTTTGATTTCCACATATGTGGACTAAAATTTTAGAGGATATTTGAAGCTGCGAAATGCCTACGGGAAGCCAGAGATCAATATGATCCAATTGTTGTACTTTCAGCCGAAGAGACTTGGATGAAATGAAGTAATTCCCCTCTCCGACCCTTTTATTTATGTTTAGTTCTTTGGATTATGATAATTTCATTCATGATGAACAAAGCTCCTGTCTCCCCATAATGAATAGGGAGAATCGTTGGATTGTGTCGAAGTATTGACTGGACATATGTTTCAACCTCTATTCTTAAAAGATTTTGTACTTAGAAACAAGAATTATTGTACTTTCTTTTTGAAGATTTCTAGTTATATATGTATTAAAATGCTTCATCTCTTAGGCATGGTAAGGTGCATCTACAAACTCTAGTCGAAAATAGACGGCATTTCATATCAAAATGCATAAAGACAACAAACTTCTCGATTTATCAGTACAATGGAAGGAACTTGATCCATAACATGATACTAACAGCAACACGAAATAAGAGTTAAAGCTTCTACCGTCCCCTATGGTTACCGGCTGCTGTCGTGTTCCTACTCCTTCAGTTTGTCCTCTTCTATATTTACTGGTTGTTGTTGTGTTCCTATTCCTTCAGCTAGTGATGTGAAGTGGGGAAAGTAAGTGGAGACCATGGCACAGAAAGAAAATTCTCTTTCGGAAATTTGCACGAGGTACAGGCCACACCTCCTTATGGTTGTTTCTCAGACAGCCTCCGCTTTTCACTATTTTCTCACTGAAGCTTCCTTCAATCATGGAATGTATCCTCATTTCTATGTAACCTACCGTTATATCGTAGCTAGTATCATGCTGTTTCCTTTTGCGTATTTTCTTGAAAGGTATCAATCAATATCTATTTTAGTGCATATGTATAATTGACAAATTGAGGAATCTCTATTCTGCTCACATGTCTGCTGATGATCATTTTTCTTTCTTTTGCAGAAAAAAAAGACCAAAACTGACCTTTGCACTTTTCGTGGAGATATTTATCGTCGCCCTCCTCGCGTAAGGACAATAAATTAAGAATCATGTATCCAAATAATTCTTAAAAATGGCAAGAACTAAATGTTTTATTGATCCAGGGTTGGATTGCCAATAAACATGTACTTTGCAAGCATGAGATATACCTCTCCAACGTTTGTTGTAGCAGTGACGAACACCATATCTGCCGTCACTTTTGTAATTGCAATTGCAGTGATGTCGGCATGCGTGATTATTGTCTGAATCTATGAATTCGTATCAAGGAATTCGAGATTCTACCCTTCACTGACCTGCAGAAGTTAAATTTAATTTTACGCAGATTAGAAATTGTTGTTAAATTTAATTCTACACAGGTTAGAAATTTTTCATCTCGGAGACGCTCGAAGCATAGCAAAAATCCTTGGGACATTGCTTTCCTTGGGCTGGAGTAACGATTATGACAGTATACAAGGGGCCGAATATGAGAAATCTGTGGCCTCCTCTAATTCATATTCAAAGAAACAAAATCATCCATGAGCAGTGGTTGAGGGGAGCTGTTCTCTTTATTGCATTATCTATAGCGTACATTCTTCAGGTTCGACTCTTAACTGTCTCATAGTAATTAAAGAACTTGTATGTTTCATTTACAAAGTTTCTCTATAAAAGAAAGTCAAAAAGTAGATCTGTAAGCATAAAAAACACTTGATACACCCTGAAAAAGAATTGCATTAATACGCATGGCTAAAAAAGATTGTGCTTCAAAATAACATAATTATAAATTTCAATTTCTTACTATATTTATTGGTTATGTATATTATTATTTGATTAACTTATTAATTCTTGCATATTAATCAATTAGTAAATTTTGAGAAAATGACTTTGATATTGAGAAAGATTTTCAATATCTTCATTTGATTAATTTTCAATTGATGCCGATTCCACTTTTAAATTGAAGTGATAATTTTATTTTATCCTATTAAAGCATGTAGAATTTTAAAAGTAAGAGTTCATACGGTTTAAAAGTGTTCCTTACAAGATTAATTTTATTTAATATGTTATCACAAGAATCTAATTAATTATACTTTAATTTTTAATATTATCAAAATTCGAATGAGATCAAATTTACATTGTACATGCCACGTTAAAATTCATAAATGTGAATTAATTTCTATTTTCACTTATGTTGTAAATATATTACAATTTGATACTAATTAAAATTGACATAATCATTTGGATAGTTTTCATTCATTTCACGCATAAATTTAATTTTATTTATTAAATTTTATCATATGCATTTAAATAATTATTTTAATTTTTGATGTTTATAAAAAATAAAACATAAAATCGTAAGATCAAACTTGATCTTCACTACCTTTATTTTATTCAAGAACGATCCTCAATACCTTTAAGTTATTTGATTCTTGTTACGGTCTATTAATGTTATTAATGGAAGTACTCCAATGCATCATTGGCCTACTGTCCCGTGCTATAAGCATAATTTCAAATAAGGTACTATTCATCTCCTTTTTTTCAGTAAAACGTATATAGAAGTTAGAATAAATTTGGCACGTAAAAATCAGATGCTTTATCTCATTTTTCTAGGTTGCAGAAAATGACTCGCGTTTGAAAGTTTGCATACTATACAAATAGCAACAATCACTGTGATACCTAATAAATAATCGTCGTGCATATTTGATTGCAAGTTGCCTTTGCATTTAGACAAGGTGCATAATTTTATGTTTATAAATAGAAGCTTTAAAAGTGGCCTTATTTCCCATCACCTTTTTTCCTTGCTCTTTCCACTACATCTTTATTTTCTTCACAATTTTCAAAGCACGCTTTGATTTCTACATATTTGGACAGTTAGAACTTGTTGAAGCTTTGGTAACTGAGATTTTATTAGAAGAATGAATTCGGAAGATACATATAAAATGAAGAAGAATGGTATTTATACAACCAATAAAAGTCTCCAGAGTAATCTGAAGAAAATTATACGAGGTACAAGCCACACCTACTCGTGGTTATTTCTCAGCTAGCTGTCATTGTTCTCTTTTTAATCACTGAGGCTTCCTTCAATCATGGAATGAATCCTCATGTCCACATAACTTATCGTCATATCGTAGCTAGCATCGTGCTGTTCCCTTTTGCGTATTTCCTTGAAAGGCATATATCAATATCTATGTTAATGCATATATATGATTTACAAATTGAGGTATCTCTGTTCTGCCAACGTTTGCTCTTTTGGTGGAGAAATTTATCGTCTCCCTCGTCGCGTAAGGACACCAAATTAAGAATTATGGATCCAAATAATTGTTAAAAATAACTTGAGCTAAATGTTTTATTGATCTAGGGTTGGATTGCCTTTAAACATTTACTTTGCAAGCTTGAGATACACCTCTCCAACCTTTGATGCAGCTGTAACGAACACCATATCTGCCGTCACTTTTGTAATTGCAATTGCACTGAGGTCGGCATGCATGATTATCGTCTAAATCTATCAATTCGTATAAAGGAATTCGAGATTCTACCCTTCATTGACCTTCAGAAGTTGAATTTAATTTTACGCAGATTAGATACTGTTGTTAAATTGAATTTTATGCAGATTAGAAATTCTTCATCTTGGAGACGCTCGAAGCATAGCAAAAATCCTTGGGATATTGCTTTCCTTGGCTGGAGTAACGATTATGACAGTATACAAGGGGCTTAATCTGAGAAATCTGTGGCCTCCTCTATTTCATATTCACAGAAACAAAAACATCCATGAGCAGTGGTTGAGGGGCGCTCTTCTCTCTATTGGTTGCTGTATTTCATTATCTATAGCGTACATTCTTCAGGTTCGACTCTCACTCAACTGTCTTATTGTAATTAAAGAACTTATATGCTTCATTTACAAAGTTTCTCTATGAAAGAAAGTCAAAAAGTAGATCTGTAAGCACAAAAAAAACACTTGATACACCCGCAAAAGAATTGCATTAGCACGCATAGCTAAAAAAGATAGTGCTTCAAAAAGGTGATTGAAAGAAATATAACTGTATACGATACTCCTGGCGACATGATTCAGGCAATGACCCTGAAGCGATATCCTGGACGACTATCCCTGTCAACATGGTTATGCTTTCTTGGGGGAGCCCAATCAGCTTTCTTCACGGTGATCGTAGAACATAAACATAAACCTGCTCCTTGGAGAATTGGATTCAACATTGACTCGTGGTCCACCCTTTATGGCGTAAGTAGTACTATTCGACTTTCTAATATTGTATTAACCTTAAGTTTTGGTCATAAAATTCCGATGGTTGCAATATTGCGCAGAAAAAAGAGGACCAGTTTTTGTGATCGTATTCAGTCCCATCTCAACAATATTTGTGGCAATTCTAGCATACTTTGTTTTCGGTGAAAAGCTTTACTTGGGCAGGTAATTTGAAGGCATGCAAGGCATATTTCAGTCATCATCTCTTGATTGGGAACAAAAAGTTTTACTGTGGCAATGTTTTGATCAGTATTATAGGGGCAGTTATTGTCATCATTGGGCTTTATATGCTTCTTTGGGGCAAAGAAGGTGATCTGAGAGTTCAAATCAAAGTAGGAGAGCAGTCTTATCCAACATATACCGAGACAACAAACCCCAATATACAGATAATCTCTTCAGTTGAAAAAAATATACCAGAAGCCGAACCATAAAGGAGGAACAATAAGTGAAAAATAAACTAGTGAAAGGAAATGAATCGTATTATGAATTTGGAGAAGCATTTTCATATTAAAATTGATCTGGTTGTGATGGACAATGAAAGATTTGATTGTAATTGTTGTCTTACCTTTAGTTAATAATTCAAGCAGTGGTTATGAGTGATATGTTTCTCTTAGTTTTTTTATTTTTCGTCGATCTATGCCATGATTGTTAATTTAAGAATCTCTATACTCTCAAAATCCCTTTAATACCCATGAAAAAAAAACATAATTGAGAAATTTTCTTCTTATATAGAGATATAACTAACAAAGATCTCACTCTCTATGTATAAAATATCTTACATATTTTATGATCTTTATGATAATATGAACTTTATTAGATCCTTGAGGATGTTTATAATCTTTATTTGATTCTTATCATATTGGAAATAAAATCCAAGAAAACAAAAAGAGGAAGGCATATATAGAGACATAGGACACATGAAAATGGAGATCTTGTTTCTTAATTTTAGGCAATGTAAATAGATACTTCAAAGTATAAGTGTTACGACAAAATCTCTCTTTAATTTCTAATTACTTATATGAATTTAGAAAATTTTACAGGAGTATTTAATTATAAGTATAAATGGCACGGGTCTACAAAGAAAAAATGATTATAATTTTTTTTATAGTCAATGACACTCAAATTAAAAATGAAAATAAAAAAAATTCAAAATACTTTTGTTTTTACAAAAAACTTGTGTAAATATAATTAATAAGGATGAATAATTTTTGAATTCGAAACATGAAAATGTTTCTGAGTTTTCAATAAATTTGGTATGATCATGTAAAATCTTATATTATACAATCATTAATTTTATTTTTCATGAGAATAAATTTTTTTTTCTTGGTTTGAAAAACAAAACTGAGTAGTGTCCAAAAACTTTATTCATTCGTAAATTCTATACACGATTATTTAATTGAATAAATTAGATAAAATTATATTGTTGGAATAATGCTTGATTAGGTGAGAATTAAAGGAAGCATTAACTCCACGAAGACAAATTATTCTTCAGGTGGCGAGGAACTAAAAGGATCTAAAGATATCAATGAAATCTTTTAAATGTGGCACTGCCAGCTTTTAAATCCTTTTTCTATTCATAAGTAATGACCATTGTAATTTTATCTGATAAAGAAATTATTAAAATCAAAACGAAAGATATTCAGCAAAAAAAAATTAGTAACAAATTTACAGAAGTTTGAGGAAATATCCAACTACAGATCCTACTTTTGACTAACAAATCAAATGACAAAATCTATATTCAACGTATGTAATTAAAATAAACTGAAAGAAATCTGCGTTGGGAAATAAAAACTTTAGTTCACCAGACTCTAACCCCTTTTTTTCTTTTTATCTCTGTTCTCTAGCCTTTTGAGCCAACCTTTGAAACCTCAAGTTCTCATTACCTAAGGCAAACAAGGTTGTTAGCCAAACCACAAAATCGCTGCTATACATCATTAAATGAAAATTAACGGAGCTGGGGTTTAAAAACTTATGTGACATTGTTTTCGGGATTGAACATTGATGAATAGAGTTTTCCCATTAAATCATGTGGAAGACAAGAAAATGGTTTTGGTTGTTGGGGTAATCATCTTTTCTTTAGACGAGTCCAAGTGGCAGGCAAAATCAATTAAAAATTTGGATAAAGAGACCAGCCCCGCCAAGAAATGACTCCACCCCAAAATAAAGGCAAATTCACTGAAACAGTGGGAAGTTGAATCTGATGTGAGAACAAAGAGACCAGCCACGCCTGTGTAAAGTGGGCACAGTTCTACCAATAAAATCTATATGATCGACCTCTTCCATTATGACAGGTAGCCTAAATCAAGGGTAACCCTGTTGAAACAAGGCTGCCAAGCAGTAGCTTGTCTTCAAATTTAAAATAAACTATTGTCTCAAAGGAGAACTTTATTTTGACAACAATTACTTTTTCAAATAGGAACTTTTATCAGTACGAAAAGGTTATCCCCTGTATAAAGAAATAAATTATAAGATTGGGTGGAGGGTCACTGACTAAACACATGAATCACAAGGAAAGGAGGTGCGCCACAAAATTCTATTCTTGTCTCAACTTTGATTTTTGTTTGTCATCAAATTACGTAAACCCCAAACTAACTTGATCGTCCTAGAGTTCACGCCTGCATAACCCCGCTTTACTAGTGGGCGAAGAAGGTAAAATCTTGGTATCTTCATAAGTTTGGCCTCTTGATCATATGTTCAAATTCCTTGAACACCAAACTTAAGACAATTATTTGAATATCATCGTGTTAACATATTTATGAGAGGGAGAATGATAAATAATTTAAATATAAAACTTAGAGCCATTAACTTGTTCAGCCTAAAAATAAAATTCAAAGCATTAACATATTAATTAATGTCACTTTCATTCTTTACTATTAAAAGTTAAGAGTGGTTGAAGTAATACGACACCAATACAATGACCTAAAGTGACTCATTTTAAATATATATATAATAAAATATATATGCTAAAAAAATATTTTTCATAATTTCTTCTTTATATGCATCACCTGATGAGAATGACATATTACCAACTTAGCTTGTAAAATTTCTTGAGCAAAAGCCACCATACTCAGAGAATTGCAAAAATAGGAGAAACACTGGGATTTGCTTTGTTTGCAAAACACAGGTTAAGATCCTTTTTTATTATTATTTTAAAATTTAAATAATATTAATACATAATATAATTAATAATAAATAATTAAATTATATTGTAATAAAAATTTAAAAATTAATTTTATATTTTATAATATAAATTAAAAAATTTAAAATACAATCTAAATTGTTCATTATTAATTCTATCATATGTTAAAAATTTTATTACCGGTTGGCAAACTTCAAATTCAATCTTGAAGTACTGTAAGTCACCTTCCTGTCTCTATACTGTTATTAATTTTGTTAAAGCTATTTGATTCAAAGATAATATTGTAATTACATAATATTAAAGCAGTAAAAAAGTAATACTTTTTTTTTAGTTTTTCTTCTTGTTTCTTTTTTAATTTTCTATCTTTCCTCCGTCCAGTTATCCAAAGGCTAATGAGTGGGATAAAATGGTGATTTATTAATAAATCAGTTAAATTCAAAGATTTTAATAAATAAAAGAGCAAGTGGAAAAATAATCCTAATAATCAGGGATCAATAAGATAAAATGGTTTAACGTTAACTTTATTTATCACCAAATCATTTTGAGGAAATGATTATAGTCTTGATAAATTAATTGATAACTAAACTTACTGAACTTAAAGCAATATATTGATGGATGACTTGGTGAATTCGAAAGTTAGGCAAGCCAATAGCAGCACAACAAATTCCATGATTAAAGCAAACACAGGAAATAAAAAAGCCTGACGTGGTGGGTTTGTTTTGTAAACGTGCACGAGAATAAATCAACGATGGAGAAATATAGTGACCATTATAAAATAATGCAAACTTAAAGCAACCTGACAACGATTTCCACAGTCGGATTGAAGCACTTTTGGCATCGTTTCGTAAGCTTGAGCATTTGTGAAATTAAGATAGCGGGATAGGAGAAAGCTTACTGTCTATGCAAAGACAAATAATTCTTTATGCTAAAATAAAAATAATAAAAAAAAAGTTTAGAAAAAGTTAGGCATTGAGAGGTTCAGTTGGTCAATGGCACCAGGGGGATTGTACGAACTCGGTCCACCAACCTTATCAATGGAAGAGATAGCCTACATTGTAAACAGCAAGTTAGAAACATAATATCACAAATATTAATCATTGGAGTCGAGTTCTGTGCCAAAGGTATAATTTTAAATTAGATATTGTCAAGCATGAATAAAATCATATTAAAGTTGGCACATTCAAAGCAAATTATTGATCAATTGTTTAGCTAATAATCTAAATTCGATCTATTACTGCAAATAAAATTCGTTTGAATAGTTGAACAAAATACAAATAGTCATACTAAGCTAGCTACTAAGCTTCCCAAGCTAACACAATCAGCAGCAGCCCAAAAAAAGAAACCACCAAAACTTTTATTTATTTATTTTTCTGTGTGTAATGGAGCATCTTGAGATGAATTTTCACTCTTAGTTTATAGATTTACTCTTTCGAACTGCAAAAGAACAGACAGAAGTTTCACAAAGAAAAACTTTGACAATCGAAAAGGTTGTTGAAGAGACTAAAAAAATCATCACATGCGAGCAATTACAGAATGATGGCATCCGGAAGGAAAAATCAGAGTCGTATCAGAATAAATGTTCAGACTTTTATATACGGTTTGAAAAGTCCATACCCCGGGATCAACTATCCAATCGTGATACAAGGGGTGTCAAGCAGATCGAATACCGCAAACTCTGGTGTGAACTCAGTCATCTATCCTTCAAATGTGATGTACTCCAATCAGAATTAAAGGAAATGGGTTTAATGAAGGCTAGTAATGGAGAGAGGAGGAGGTCTAACCTCCTAAAGTTTTATATTTACAACAATCCCTGTTGCAAGTTGCGGAAGCAAATCACTAGCATCCGAAATATTCCGCTGCTGATTTTCAACACACACTGCATCTTTATTCTGCATCTGAGAAAAGGTCAATATGAAGTAAAACCAGCAACAAGAAAAGCAACCGAAATAGAAAATTATTACATAACTGTTAGAATCAATAAGCAGTTCAGTCATCAGCGAAAGCAATTTCTCTAGAGATACTTCGCCTGTATCTGGACTCGGATTCAGGTTGTTCCTCAACAGAAGAACATTACCCATAGCAATCCCAAAGGTATAAAATTTAATATTAATACAAGGAACATAAAGAGAATGAACTCCCTGTTAAACTAAAGAAGAACAACATCAGTCCTCAGCTTAAGCTCGACCAGAAGACTAAGAATTCCAGCTTGAAGAATGAAGCTGACGCAAGTTGAGTTACCAACTCAGCAAGCATACAAGTGGAGCTTTGACAGCTGGTTGTTTTAATTAGTTAATTGGCTATAGTTAATCAGTTGGATAAGTAACAAATTGTATTGATTAGCTTCCGTGAATCTATGGTTTAGTTAGAAGATATTTGTAGTAGCATCCAGTATAAATATATTGTTATACTCTTTGATCAACATAAGAAGAAAATCAAAGTTTTCCTTCTCCGAAATTTTCTCTGTTTCCAAACACTTCATAAATCTCCATTCCCCCATCACGGCAAATTTGATAATTCTTCCACTTTCATTTGATAATTCTTCCACTTTCTTGTAAACTATGGTAACACTATAGAAATAAAATAAAAACATAACAATAATCATCTTTTATCTTGTCAAATTTCAAACGCAAGCAAACTGAAAACTAGAAAAATGAATAAGAAACGATGAAAAGAGCTAAAACGAAGAACAAAAGTGAAATTAGAAACCTGGAATGATGTTCGCCAAATGAGATAATTAACTCAAAGAATATATAACAAGTTAAGGACAAAGAGAGTGATTGGTAGACCATGATTTTATTCGTTTAAATATTTTCTCAAGAACTGAAAACGTTTTCAACAAACTGTAATACATAGGAGTTTATCATAATAGTAAAGTTGTTAGCCAAAATCAATTCAAATGCAATGCAAATTTCGGAGAAGGAAATTATGAAGTATGGTATAATTAAAAACTAAGTAGAGGAACAAACAAATGATAAAATAATAAAGAAGTGGAATAAGCGGGACACGAGTCATGTATAAATGTATTCATTTCATCAGATGACATAACAGAAAGCACAATCTATGTATTAATCCATTAATATCCATTCTTAGTGCACCAAAGACACAAAATTGAGAATGACATGCAGTTGGATGTTTGCCTTATATGTATCTTTCATATATACCATACCAACAGCGACAATCACAGTTATAAATGACGTATAATCACCAGTGATTGCACGTTGGACACACTGCATATAGGCAACGGACATAGGTTGCACACACGCGCGCATATATATACATATATATATTTTGTATTTTTCGGATCAATCCCAATTCTTAAAAGATTTAATAAATTCTTTGTTATATGTGTATTACTATCTTCTTGTCACAGCAACAGTACATTAAAATGCATCCACAAACTTTTAATGGCTTATCAGTATACAATAAAACATTTTTATGGTAATACACATAAGAATAATCTCCATGTAATAATAAAAGATTTTTGTTCAAATTTGGACTAATTATAAATAAAGATAATCCTCATATTGTAATAAATTATAAATTTTTTTAGATATCATCTTATGAAACTTCTCTCTGTAAAATAACAATAATTTGTATATTACAAAAAAAATTATGTTATATTACATTAAAAAATATATATATTTTTTAAAAATTAATTAAAATAATGGTTTATTTTTTATAGTTGTTAATAATTAAAATATTTTGCTAATTTATTTTTTTATATTTTTATTTATTTCATTTATTTTTATGTCGGAAGAAATAAATTTATAAAAGAATAAGATTTAAAATAATTATAAAAAAAACTCATTTTGGATCACAAGTACAGACCCTAGAAAAAACCACCGGCACTGCGGCTCCAAGTTTCTAGCGACGCGGTGCTGCTATAGTGCCCTGCAACAGTATTTTTACAAGATTTAAAATCAGTAGCTCCAAGGCTGCAACATTGAAACTCAAGATTGCGGCCCCAGGTTGCAAATTTGTAAAATGAGAAATAAAGATAAACAAATTTGTATTTTTTAATGAAAATATAAATAAAACCTTTTAGAGTTGAAAAGGTAGAGAATCACCAAGAGGGCCGCAAGGGAGAAAAAAAAAGAAAAATAGAAAAATTTGAGGAGTTTAAAGAGAAGAGGTGAAATTATATCTTCTCGACTTACATTTCAGATTTGATTTTTTTTTCCTTTATTTTTCATTGTTCAAGACGATCAATATAATAAATATAATGTTAATTTCTTTCGTTATAATCTAAATTTATTTTTTAGAGTTATAGTATAGCAAATTATAATGTTATAATTTTTATTTATTTAATGTGATTAAAATTTATTTTTATTGATCGAGTATTCTCCACTACTCTTAACATTTTTAAATAATTAACCATTATTTAAATGATTTTAAATTTATAATCAAATCTAGAAAAGGATATTTATGGTTTAGTTTTTGAATTGAATCCCATAAAATCTATATAAAACAAGAATATACTTGTATGTTTTGTGTAATTAATGTGTTGAATTACATAACTTAATGCATTTCTGATTATTTTAATTTACATAGGAATATAATGAATTAACATTTTGAAATAGTTTATTATAACTCTAAAAAAAGTTAACAAATAATTATAATATTATTGATTATCAATCATAAATTTAGATTTTGGTTATTAAGAATAAACAAAGTCTTAACATATTAGTTTTGTTGAATCAAATGATCTGAAATTTTCTCTCTTTGGTTATTTTAAATAAAATTTTATTTTTTTAGTTTTAAGTTTAATTAATTTTAACATAAATCCTCTCTTCATTCAATGCATTTAGATAAAATTAAGATAGTTTAACTTGATAGTTAGATTATACATAATCCATCTTCATGAAAAGGATACTGACTCATCACTTTATTAATTATTAATAATAATGTATACTTGCATTTACATATTTTCACAACAAATTTTTGGCGCTATTGTCGGAATTGATTTATTTGTTTGTCCAATATCAAACCAAACTATTTTTAATTGTAATAACTATTTATTTATTATTTTATTATTTTTATATCTTTAAACTTGTAAGTAAATAATAACTCGTCAATATAAATTCTTTCTTGTTGAAATCAAAATATTTCTAATTTCTCAAATGTGTTTAGAGTTTTTTGGCATGAAAATTTCTATATTTTTGTATTATTATTCTCATTATTATCTTTTTCTCCTTGTCTAATTACAAAAATTAATTATTCTTCAATTAAAACATACATGACTTATTGCTTATTTAGATAATTAAAAAATACATTAATATCCATTTGACTGTATAGTGAAATTGACGAATCTAATCACTCAATTTTGCAATAACTCATTTATCTCTCCTATTTAATTTGTAGCTTACACTTCATTAATATTAGGGGTCCTAATTTTATAGTATCTAAAATAATTAACAATTGTCTATGACTTCGTATCAATTGTTCATGTAGAAATTACATTTAAATTTTATCATAGATGCTTCTATTTTTTGGTTTTAAGATAATCTTCTATTCATTTATAAATAAGCGACTAAAACACTAATGATAATAATCTTTAAAATTTTTAATTATTCTTGTATCACACCTTTAGATTTTACAAGTGTTATTTAGTAGTAAAAACAAAAAATAAAAATATTTACAAAAAAATAGAAATTAATCCAATGAATTTCATATCACTCGTAATTGGGACAACCAAGTCAAAATAATAATTTTTGTTAGTTGCAACTCTATTGAACTCCAATCTTTTTATAGTAATAAAAATAGTTTAATCCCAATATCATAACTAAAGAATTTATAATATAATATGATACGAAGAGCAGCAAGAGATTAGAGTCCTAACTTCTATGGGCTTCTATATTTAGAGATTGTTATTGTATTTCTAATTCTTCAACTTGTGGAGAGAAAGTAAGAAAATTAACAAGTGGAGACTATGGTACTGAAAGCAAGTTCTCTTTCGGAAATTTTCACTAGGTTCAAGCCACATCTCCTCATGCTTATGGCTCAGACAGCCTCCAGTATTCTCTATTTTATCGCTGAGGCTTCCTTCAATCATGGAATGAATCCTCATGTCTACATAACTTACCGTTATTTTGTTGCCAGCATCGTGTTGTTCCCTTTTGCCTATTTCGTTGAAAGGTATACATCAATATCTTCGTTCATTCATATCTATGTTTGACATGTTGAGGAATTAGTCATCGCTCTTCTCCCAACATGACTGCTGATGATCCCTTTTTTTTTCTTCTGTAGAAATAAAACGCCGAAGCTGACATTAGTTCTTTTCCTGCAGATATTTATCGTCGCCCTTTTTGCGTAAGAACAACTAGTTAAGAATTATGGATCCAAATAATAGTTAAAAATAACTCGAGCTAAATATTTTATTGATCCAGGGTCGGATTGCCTTTCAACATGTACTTTGCAAGCATGAGATACACCTCTCCAACATTTGTTGCAGCGGTGACGAACACCATATCTGCCGTCACCTTTGTAATTGCAATTGCACTGAGGTTGGTATACATGATCATCGCCTAAATTTACGAATTAGTAAAGAGGAATTCGAGATTCTAACCTTGGTTGAACTTTAGAAGTTAAATTTAATTTTACGCAGATTAGAAATTGTTGATCTTGGAGATGCTCGAAGCATAGCAAAAATCCTTGGGACGTTGCTTTCCTTGGCTGGAGTAACAATCATGACTGCATACAGGGGACCTATTATGAGAAATCTATGGCATCCACTAATTCATTTTCGTAGAAATAAAAACATCCATGAGCAGTGGCTGAAGGGCTCGGTTCTAGCTGTTGCAAGCTGTATTTCATGGTCTGGGGCGTATATCCTTCAGGTTCATCTCTAACTCCAAACAGTATTTTAAAAATTAATAAAAGAAATTGGTTCATTGACAAAGTTTCTCTGTCAAAGAATGTCAAAAACCAGACTAGTAAGCATACAAAGCACTTGCATACTCTTCAAAAGAATTGCATTAACTCACGCGGCTGAAAATCCTTGAGTTTCAAAAACGTATTTTGAAAGATATATAACTATATATCCCCTGCTCACATGATTTAGGCAATGGCACTGAAGCGATATCCTGTGCGAATATCCCTCACGACGTGGATATGCTTTCTTGGTGGAGTTCAATCAACTTTCTTCACGGCGATCGTAAAGCATGAACCAGCTGCGTGGAAAATTGGATTCAATATTGACTTGCTGTCCGTCCTTTATGGTGTAATTAAAAATTTTCGACTGAAATATAAAAATGCCATTATCATTGATTAAGTTTTGCTTATAAAATTCTGATAATGTGAATATATGGCAGGGAATATTGATCTCTGCTTTATATCTTTTCATTCAACTATACTGCACAGAAAAAAGGGGTCCAGTTTTTGTGACAGTGTTCAATCCCTTTTCAACAATACTTGTGGCAGTTCTAGCGTACTTTGTTTTCGGTGAAAAGCTTTACTTGGGCAGGTAATTTGAAGACATGCTTGGAATTTTTCAGTCATTGTGTACTGCGAACTAAAATTTTTATTGTGGCTTTGTTTTCAGTATTATAGGTGCACTTATTGCCATCGTTGGGCTATACATGCTGTTGTGGGGCAAAGAAGGTGATGTGAAAGTTCATATCGAAGCCGGAGAGCAGTCTTATCCAGCATATGCCGAGACAACACACCCCGATGTACAGAAAACCGCTTCAGCTGAAGAGGATATACCACAACTCGAACCATAAGGAGGAACAATAAGTGAAAAATAAACTACTAAAAGGAAATCAAACGTATTAAGAGTTTGGAGTTGCATTTTCATATGAAAATTGACCTGATTGTGATAAATAATGAGAAAGTTGATTGTAATTGCTGTTATATCTTTATTTTATAATTCAAGCAATGAATTACGAGTTGATATGTTTACTCTTATTATTATTATTATTTTCATCAATCTATGCTCATAATAACATGAGTTAAGGAATTTCTAGATTCTCAATCTTCCTTTAATACCATGAAAAAAAAATAATTGAAAAATATTATATTTTCTCTTATATGAAAGATATTACAAAGGTCTATTTAAAATTTTATATAATAAAAAAATTATAAATAAATAGAAAATGAAAGATATTTACATAAATTGTAGGATATATCCAACTATTGATCCCAAATTTATGTTCATCGCTTGCAATTAAAATAAATTAAAAGAAACTTATGTTTGGATTATTTAAATTATTCTAAAATTATTTTTCTTAAAGCCGGTGCTATTATATCCATTAAAGTTAAAATATAATTTTTTAAGGATAAATATTATTTTAAGATAATAAATTTAAAAAGTCAAAAAGTAATCTTAAATAACAGAATAATCTTTTTATTTTAAGACAAAAGAAACAGTTTTTATTATAACTTTTCCTCTCTTTATTCTTCAATATGATACACTACGAATTGATCGCCCACGCACATTGACATATCTCAAATGGGGAAAATGCAATTGAGCTCCTGCTTACTCGTTGGCCATTGCATTTAGATATGTGAGGTAATTCCAAATTTGGACTTGCCCGTGCTCTTTTCATGTGCTCCTTCTGTTTCCAGTGTCCGAGATACGCCCTTTGCATTTTGCATATTTGGCATGAAATAGCTTTGGAATACAGGAAGCCAGACATCAATATGATCCACTTGCAGTGGGGATATAATACTCCATGCAAACAGATATTGGATTCAGTGAAGTTAATCTCCAACTCTTTTGTGCTTAGTTCAAAGTTCTACATTTTTATTTATGTTTTCTCTATATCTTCTATGCATGATAGTAGTAGAAGTAAAATAGAAATACAAAAAGTTAATCTTCAACACTTATAAAATTTTTTATTAACTTTTTATTTATTATTATTAAATATATATATTTTTTATTTCAACAATTAAATAATTTATTCATATTAGCATTGAGGACACAATAAAATTGTCCATCCAAAACACGGTTGATAATGGGCGTGTCTCTGTCAATAATGTCAAAACAAGGTGCGTAACAAAGTTGAATTCGAGGAGCTATTTTGCTACAGGTGAGGTGAGCAGTTGAAAAGTTAGCCACGATTAAAGTTAGGGCTCGTGACAACAAATTCATGGTGAGCATAAACCAATGAAATGGGATTATCGTGACCCATATAGGATTACTTTACAATGATCTATTCCAAAAGTTAAAGCAAACGTAAAGCACTTGACAATAAATTCCACAATTATTGAAATTGAAGCGTGCACCGGGATAAATTCAAGAACATGGTAGCATTGTTTCCTAAGATTAAGCATACGAAATTAAACAAACAACATAAGATTAATGCTGCTGACGTGGTTGATTACGCAATAGAGGAAGCAGTGAGCACTATCCAGTGTTCAAGGTAAGAAAGCAAAAAAGTTGGCATAGAGAACCTTCGTTGGTGAGTGGCAGCCAGGTGGGCATTCTTTGAACTTGGTCCACCAACAGTATTATTAATGGAAGAGTCAGATTACACAATAAATAGTTATTTCTCCTTAAAAGTCAACAAGTTAAAGTTAAGGTTTGGTCTAAAATTATGATATTTTTATTATATTGAAATCACAGTTCTAATTCTAATTTGAAATTACTAAACTAAACCTGATTGTTATCACTTTCTTTTCTTTTCTATTCACAGATTGTCCAATTAGCAAGCAAAATTCAATTAAAATTTAGAGCCAATCTTTCTTTTTTACTTTTAATGTTGTTTTCTTGTTCATACTTGCATGAAGTTCAATTAGTGAAGTATAATCGGAAAAAAATACTAGTAGTAAATGTAATTGAAAAAGAGATTTGATGATGAAAATGTCCTTTAATAGAAATAATGTATGATGTATGTTAATTGTTGCAATGCATATGGATTAAGAAAATATGCAACAGAATATTATTTGTTTTGGTTGCTATATGTAACAACGAATGTAAATTCGAATACCATTGAATTGTTGCAAGCCTGCTACTTAGAACTGGTATTTTGTTTCTACAAACAACAGATCACTAGATCTTTAATGTGCAAAATGTTCATAATTTGAACAAAATTTTGCATATTTTGTAAAAGTGGAGAAGATAAGTTACGATGTTTCTCTGTGACACAATATCATAAACCAGACTAGGCAGCATTTAAAACACAAGACACTGTGCAAAAGAATGAATTAATTACTACACGATCTGCTAAAATAGATTGAGCTTCAAAAACGTGATTGACAAACATATAACCATCTCTCCCGACATGATTTAGGCAAAGACACAAACGATATCCCGCACGACTATCCCCGGCAACATGGATGTGCTTTCTTGCGGGAGCAAAATCAGCGTCCTTCGAGGTGATAGTAGAACATAAACCAGATTCTTGAGAATTGGATTCAATATTCCCTTATGGTCTACCCTTTATGGTGTAAGTAGAAATTAAATTCGGATGTGTAACATTGTATGAACATTAACTGATTACAATTTGCTCAAAAAACTCTGATAGTAGTACGTAATTCATGGCAGGAAGTGGTGGTGTCTAGTTCGAATATTTTCGTTCAACAATGGTGTACAAAGTATAGAGGTCGAGGTTTTATGTCCGTGTTCAATCCTGTTTCAGCAATACTCAGAAATTGTTTATAATGTTTCTAAATCAACTTATTTATCCTGCTTCTTAAGAAACTAATCAACTGTTTGATCTACTTCCTAAAACAAAAAACAGCACCATGCTCATTCAAAAACACTTTTTCAAAAAATCAAAACGATTCCAAACAAACAGTCATACATCGACTTCTCACATTAAATATTAAGCTTTTAGTTCAATCAATCCAAATTTAGTTTTAAGCTTAACAAACTGGAAATTTGTCACGTAGGAAGCTGCTGCTGTCATCAGTAGTCATTAACAAAATGTTTAATGGTTTGACAGCAACAACAAACAGAAAAGATTGTAGACATTTAGAGGAACAAACAATTGACGCCGTTTTGTTAACTCATCCCGGAGAATGTTGTCTTTAAAACGATAGAAAATTAAATTAGTACTTAGTCTCATTGTCATCAACTGTCTTAAAATGCAGATACTAGCATTGAATTTGATAACACCAAGGCTTAAAGTCTTGTAAAAATTCATAGACACTAGTCAAGCTTATGTATATACTCGGATTATTCCACCAATATCCATTCACTACCCACAGCAAATATTGGGAAAAAAATGAAAAAGATGCAGTAGAATTGGTTACGAATCCTAAGGGTTGGTCACGAATCTTTTATGCTAAGTACAAATTAACAGTGACAATCACTATGATACATGACAAATTGATCGCAATGCATTAACGGGGACAATGCAATTTAGGTAGCTCCTGCTTACCGACTGGCCATTGCATTTAGATTTACTTTAATAATTCCCCGTGTCTGCTTTCCATGCTCTTTTCATGTACTCTCCTTTACTCCTTCCAATTTCCCCAGGCCGCCTTGGGTTTCTGCATGTTTGGTGTGAAATAACTATGCAATGCAGGAAGAATAATGTACAGCCCTTTTACTATATTGATTAGTTTAAAATTCTGAATTGTTAGTTTATGTTTTTTGGGGAGTATTTGTCATGCATGTTGCCGTAAATAAGGTTCTGACAAGGGGGAATAATATTGGGTTTTGGTACCATCATGCAAGAGTTTTCAGTTGGCTAAACAAAAGGCCGAATATTGTTCTTCTGTCTAGATAACATTTCTAAAAGTCGGTCAGCAGTCATTGTATTTGATTTCAAAGGTTCGCGTGAGAATCATAATTATTGCAAATATTTACAGAAGTTGAATTCTGTTTTCATGGCATGCATAAACGGGTGATAACAGAATATTGTGAGTTCAATAAAAGATTAAAGTATTCTTTTGCTTTGCTATTAACATTCTGAAATCAATTCTCTTGTAGCAATTTGATTAACCCTGTCCAGACGCACAGAAAGGCACAAATGATGAGATTGCGAAGTAGGCAGGGAATCATATCATGTACCAACTGCTAGCGATTTCATAAATCTATAAAGAAATCACAGAATAATATACTTAATTCCCTTTCAAATTCCTATTTAGGAATCCAAAATCACTCCGATTCATTCTAGCTATAGGATCAGTGCATGAATACAAGTAAATTAAGGTAAAAAAAAGGCATTGATGTTCATATTTCCCCTCTGATTGATTGATTAGCTATAAGTTTCATTAACATCACTGTAAGTTTAAACCTGCAGGAATATTGTGTGACAACACAGTTTCTTATATTACAACTTAAAATGTTCTAGAATATATGCCGGAGTATTGGCATTTGTGCCAACATGAGCTAATTAATTTCGGGCATCGACCACTTTTAATATTCTCAAAAAGTAGATTGATCTGAACCGCAATTCGCTCCTTCATGATAAATAAAGCGATAGTTATCAGCACGTTACCACTTCGTAATGTTAGTGAGGGATATTAGATAATAGTGCTCAAGTATGAAACCTGCATGAGAAGAATTTCTTCTCTTATTTTCCCGTATGCAGTCTGACATCAACTCATCAGTATAATAAAAGGAATATTAATTTAGAACCTGATTCTAACCGCAACCAGTAAGAGAGAATCAAGTCCCAAAATTTTTCCATTATATCTTCTATATTTAAGTGGTGTTGTTTAGTTGTGTTCCTTCAGCTTGTCGTATCTTCTATATTTGCATGTTACTGTTGTGTTCCTTTGGCTTGTGAAGAAGTACTGGCCTTGGGAGACAAGTGAAAAGAGGAGAAATATGGCACTGAAGGCAAGTGCTCTTTTTGGCACTTACATGCGGTTCAAGCCAGTCCTCCTCATGGTTCTTGTTCAGTTAGGCTACACGTTTCTCTATTTTATCACTGAGGCTTCCTTCAATCATGGAATGAATCCTTACGTCTATGTAACTTACCGTCTTATCGTCGCTAGCATCGTGATGTTCCCTTTTGCCTATTTCCTTGAAAGGTGCATCCCACATTAATGCATTTGTATGATTGACAAATTAGGAATTAATTATGTGCATCTCTATTCTCCCCATAAATTTTAATCTTTTCATATGGCGCTTCTGCAGAAAAAAAAGGCCAAAGTTGACATTAGCTCTTTTCGTGGAGATATTTATCCTCTCCCTCTTCGGGTAAGGGCAAATAATAATTTGCCTAGAATTATGCATTTGAATAACTAACACTGAAAATTAACTACTTATGGCTGGATGTTTTAATGAACCAGGGTTGGATTGACTTTAGACATGTACTTTGCAAGCTTGAGATGCACCTCTCCAACTTTCGTGGCATCAATGGTGAACACCATATCTGCCTTAACTTTTGTCATTGCAATTGTACTCAGGTTGGCATCCATTCTGTAATCCGCTCGAGGAATTATAACTCAAGACTCTTAAACGTCGTTGGCCTTTTGACTCTTAACCGTCAATGACCTTAAGAATTCAAATTCATGCAGGTTGGAAACACTTGATCTTCACAATCCTCGAGGTAAGGCAAAAGTTCTTGGGACCTTGGTGTCCTTGGCTGGTGTAACGACCATGACCACATACAAGGGACCTGCTATGAGAAACTTGCAGCAACCTCTAATCCATATGCAAGGAAACAGCAATATCCGTGAGCATTGGTTGAAGGGTTCTAGTCTAGCTGTTGCAAGCTGCATAACATGGTCTATATGGTACATTATGCAGGTTAATCTCCACATAAAACAATGTTCCTTTTTAATTTAAAGAAAATAATACATTAATTTCCAATACTCCTAGCTAGCTATGTAGAATTTCCAGCTACCAGATGCAACTCTTTACTAACAATCAAATTATATGCTGTACTCTACTGTAACATGAAGGCAATTACACTGAAGCGATATCCCGCACAACTATCACTGACAACGTGGATGTCCATTTTTGGGGCAGCACAATCAGCTGTCTTCACAGCAATAGTAGAACATAAACCAGCTGCTTGGAGAATTGGATTCAATATTGACTTGTGGTCCGCCATTTATGGTGTATGTAGTATTCAACAGTCTAATTTAGTACTACATTCTCTAACAAAATTCTGAATATCGTAACATGAATATGGCAGGGTGTGGTGGTTTCTGGCTTAATTGTTTTCATTCAACTATGGTGCACAGAGAAAAGAGGTCCAGTTTTTGTGACCATGCTCAATCCTGTTTCAACTATATTCGTTGCAATTCTAGCATACTTTGTTTTCGGTGAAAGGCTCCATTTAGGCAGGTAATTTCCAGACGCGAAGTGCACATTTCAGTCTTTATCGATTGTCGATTAACAGTTTGGATGTTGTTGCTTGTTCAGTATTATAGGGGCAGTAGTTGTTATCGTTGGCCTATACATGCTGCTATGGGGCAAAGAAGGGGATGATGAAGCTCGCATCAAAACAGGAGAGCAGTCCTTTCCAACACATGACGAGAGGATAGACCCCGAGATACAGAAAAATACTTCAGCTGAAACACAAGGCAAACCATAAAGCAATAATGTTCCCTCTGATAAGGAACAGTCTCGACGCCAGGTATAAATTCAAGGAAAAATAAGATGAAAGCAGATGGAGGCATTGAATGTACTACAAATGATATTTGCATTTGTTAATTTTGGGCAATGTTAATGCCCCTAGGTAACAAAGGATTTTCATGATAACCCCTAAATGAAACAAGAAAATCTCATTTTGAAGAAGGAACTCATTATCCCAAGATCCTAAAGTTTCAAGTACACAATCAGCCGGTATTAGTGTATCAAAGCTGACTTTAGCATTAGAGGTATCAGGACCATAGACTGGTTCCAACAAATGAGATTTTAGTTGGCCTGCAAAATCACCAGGCAATCCACCTCAAGTTTACAAGAACATAAAATTTTAAAATAATTAAAAAAAAACTTTGTTACATTAGCTGAAATGATAGGTGAGTTTTCAAGGAGCACACACTTGATATTCCCGCACCATGCAAAAGCACTTTCTAGATTATGGTGGGGGAAAGATTCTTGCCTATGTATTTGATAAAGGAACCCAATGGACCATATCTAGTGATACACAATTAATAAAATAAAGAGAAACCTAATATTATAAAATCAAGCAATGATGTACTTCTTGACAATACTCCCATTCATTTGCCAATAGCCATAATAAAGAATCAGCCAAAGTCAAACCAGTAAGCAGCATTTACATCTTGAAGGAGAACAAAATTTCTAGAAGGCAGTTAAAAAAAAGATCTGAAAATTATTCAGATAATTGGAACCAACTAGGGAGAGAAGGAGAGGGAGAGGAAGAGGACAATAAAAATATGCCTAGGCTGCAGGGGGCCTGAGCTCATGATCATGAGATGTGTCATGCAAAGATGGAGGTAAATATTGCCACATAGGGATCAGACCATAACTCGGATATACTGGCATCTTATTCAACCCACCATGATAAGCCGCTGGGTGGGTAGGCACAAATCCAGCTGTAGGAACGGCCATAGCTTTCAACTGCAGCCCTAACTTGTCCTTATCTGCCTTCAGTATAAGTTTCTCTTCACGAAGTTCATTCTTCTCAGCCTGTTGTAGGGGACCAATAGTTAACAGGGATAGTCCTAAATTGTTTAGCAACAATCTCAAACATGAGGAAATAGTTAAGTAACCTTCACATTAATTCTACACTCCACACATAACTCAATCCAAAATAAACTACACAATTCAAGCGATTTAATTGTATTTTTTTATTTATTTTTGTACCTCTTTCTTTATTACTGTCTACATTAAAGATACAACTATTGTCATTATATATTTCAATTTTTATAGATGTCTCAGGCACACATCTCATGCACCTTAGGCTTGACTAGGCTCTTCCTTAGGCTTGACTAGGCTCTTCCCGACAAAACAGACTTGAGACACATCCATTAAAGAACCCTCCCAACCAAGAGTCAAGATATCAAAAATCCAAAAGAGTGTTAAAATCATGTCACCAAAACCGGTACAGCCATTTTTAGGTAACAAGGGCAGTGAAAATCAAAAGAGATGATATGTAAGAAACTAATCAATGAATTACCATCCTTTACAGTTCTAGACCACAGAGGCCTACATACAGTAAGAGATGTCATGTAGTCTGACATTGTTTGAAATCCAGGTTTGATATGACTTATTATTTCTATTACATTTATACTTAAAGAAACTATCAGATCGTTTCTCTATCCCTTCGTCAGCACCAAACCATCTCAATTAATGCTGTGTTATCTTAAATCTACTGTTGATACTAGGGTTATTGTGACTGCACGCATCATGCTTCTTGGATCTCATTTTTCAGTGCCTCCATTTATCCATCATAATGCATTAGTCAAATCTATAGTCATGGCAAAATCTTTGACATCCAAAGTCTTCTTACTAATCGATAACTTCAACACATGACTGTTAACAGGTAGGAGTATGGTACAAATCCAATAAAATCTGACTAATAACACCCATCCAAAACTTAAAATAAGCACGTATGTACATAAGTCTTCTTCCACAATTTCATGAAAAAAAATATGAAAGTTGTTTGGTTAGTCATTACACAATTATCAAATGAAACAGTAAAGTTTCTTCAATAATCAGTCACAAACGTGAAATCATGAATGATCCAAGTGATATCAATGGTGAACAAATGCATAAAAGCAAATGTAACAAACTTTGTAATATCAAAGCATGATGGCCCAACAATCACTAAAGCAGCTAAGTTCTCCAGATTTATAAAAAAAAAGAGCAAATTATGCCAAAGGAATATCAACTAACCTTCAAACTTTTAATTTCTTCTTGCAATTTTTCATTAGTTTCTTTGAGCTCCTGAGCTTCAGTTCTTAGTTGCTTTAAAACTCTGATGGCATCATCAAGTATCGCTGGTTTATCAGTTCTGGCAGGTCTCCCAGGTTCCAAAATATAACTCAAATCAACAAACCTTCACAAATCAAACACAAAAATCTAATCCTTCAAAACTCCCATATCAATAATTCAAACTTCAACAAGTTCTATAGTGCAGAATCAAGTCACAAAAGATCCTTCTACACTGTAACAATTAAGATGACAAATAAATACATGCCTGTCGTTTAATCTCTCTCTCCGCAATTTCTCGCGGCAAGCTTTAGTCCCAGGCCGACTGCAAGAATCACTTCGCGGCCTGTATAAAATTGCCACAAAAATTATGATCTCGCAAAAACCAGACCCTTTACGCTCATTTGAATAAAACAAAATCGAATACCTTTTACGCGCACTTTCATTCTCTTGCGGCACAAACCCACTGGATGAAATGTCATGGTCTGCGGAGCCACTAGTTTTGTGTTTAATCGAAGAATCAGAAGTCGCACTCAATCAGCGGCGTCCAATTCGATGGAAGAAAAACAATAATTAAATAAAAAGAGTTACCTCTGGTCGGGCCAAGGAAGATCGAAAGATGCGTTTTGATCGATGAAGCCGTAATTGATAAAATCATTCCACTCCAATGAATCCATTTCATTTCCCATTATTCGGAATTCGAAATCTGATAATGTAACCGTTCGATTTAAGGGTTGGAATTGAAAAAGGATTCAACCTGGTGTAAAAGCAAGATAGTAAAAATGACGAGCTAAGACAAGAGAGGATTGCGTCGCGCCGCCGCGCCGTTTTAATGTCTGCTGCACATTAACTAACAAACCCCATTCCACCCCCGGTTTTTGGGCCAAATGAGCCCGAACCGAATTTCTTCTGTGTATAATTAGTGAAAACTCGTCATTGCACAGGCTACTTTTGGTCTTACTAATTATTATTATTGGGTTTTAAAGTAATTTAATAATATCACGACCCGTTAATAACAAATTCGGATGGGTATTAACCCACATGAGAACAGATCTTCGAGGTAAGTTGCACTAGCGCAGACGTTGATGTCAGTCAGAGTGGATACTTTGTTTTATTTTGTGACGAAAGAGAACCATCAGTAACAGCCACCTTATTTGAACTGAAATATTCCATGATACTAAATCCAGTAATTGACCATAAGAAAGATTTTGCCTATAATCAACTGCTTTTCCACTTGGAGCAGAATCTCCATAGACATGCCACTATCCAAGTCAAGTATGACCAGTTTTATCTATAAAATTACATTATGGCAGGCCAGATCTGCAATCTTTCAATACCATAATTTTTTTTTAATTGAACTGAAAGCTAGTTCATTTGCATATGGGAACTTCAATCAGTTTTATTTCTGGTCATTTCAGCAAGAAAATAATGTAAGAAGTTCGAATGACACGAGCTTCGTTTTTAAGTTTGTCAACAGCTCATCAACAGAGGAAACCATTAACCCTGCTTTTCTCTTGGGAGGTTCAGTCACTTGGACAGCCTCAAGATCAGATTGATATCCCCGTTCAGCTTCTATGGAGTGTATTTCTTATGACCTTCAACCTTGCCTTCATAATGTTGGGGAGTGTTGCATACCTTGGTTGGTTGAGTCTCAAATCAGTGCAGCGTGGCGCGAACAGAACGAATTAAGAGCGAGCCATCAATGTTGATAGAAGGATCATATTAAAATAATCACATGCAGACACATGCAGCTTTCAACAGAAAAATTAAAAAAAAAGTGTCATATAGATTGCAATGTAAGTCTACTATATATTGGCCCTTCCAGATATAAGAACAGAACATTGCCATGGAGATTTGCAAACAGAACCTGCAATTTTCCTGAGGTTTGCAAAGATAATGATCCCATTACAACTCAAAAAAACTAGAGGAGCTCGGTAACAAGTGTTTTCTCTATGTAATTGGTACACTGTTTCAAACAACTTTGAGTTGAAATTCTCAATGGTGAAACAAGTTCAGGAATTCAGAATGGTCTTGCTTGTTATACCTTCAGAATGGTCCTGCTTGTTATACCCAAAGCTTATGTTCTTTGACGAAACCAATTGTATATTCCCAAGTGGTTCATTGGTCAAAATGCCAAGAGCAGTTAAATTCTCAAGTTTGTATGGTCTTCTTGTTGAAGGTCACATAGAGACTGGAATTGTGCTTAATCAGTTGTTCATTCTGTCATTGGAATGGCTTAGGCACAATCCACAAAATGCTTGTCTGAGTACCTCCTCGGTTTACCATGAAACATTGTGGGAGCACATGATCTCATTTTCATCAAGTTTGGGTAATATAATGCTTCCCATTTCAAGTCTCATAAAATGCACAGGAGCCAGGGGCCTTTCACAATCCACACGAGTATCCATCAGGCATTCATGAAAAAATATAGAATTCTTGTAAAACTACCCATATTTTCCTATCTGCTGTTCAATATTAACTAACATTTTCTCTTTGGAACAACAAGTTTCGGTCTCTAATGATCCTTCACACATATCTCTAGCCTCATACTCGCCAGGTAACCGATTCATTTTTAATTCCCATTGACAAGTGATAAACAAGATTCAGGTTATTCCTCAACATAATACAAGTGCATGGTGATGAATAGAACAGAATTGAATGAAAAGAATTATATATAAGACTCAACTAGTTTGGGATAGGTTAACACCATAAAATTTACCTAAACAGAGTGCATGTATTGGCACACTTACATAAATATAAAGGGAATAGTGGAACAAAGGAACTGTGAAATACTAATATAAATCAACTTATAATGATCATATATCCAATACCAGCAAATTAAATATGGGTACAATTAACCCACAATCTAATATCCAATACCAGCTTTGAGAGGAATTACGCAACTTTATACATTACACTAGATCATGGTTCAGAAATATAAACTGCAAGAGAGTTTCAACGCTCAAATAGAATATCTTTTTTTTTCAAATATCAATTTTTAGGTTGAGATAGAAAAGTTAACATGTTCAAATCAAATAATATTTAAAGACAAGATTGATAAACAGAGAATAATAAAATGTTTTAAACTCAAATTTTTATTTAAAATTCAGACTGCCATAACAAATACTAACTAGGTTCTTATAACAAAAACAAGAAAGTTCTGTTGAAATTCTTCGACCACTAACACAACTTGTTTGAATCAAATATCACAACTCAATTTTAAAATGGCAGTAAGATACATACCCTCCATCTAAATTTTAATTGAAGCACAAAAATATCCACCATTGCATTCGTAATATTTGCATGGCCTTGGTACCAATGATTAATGGCATATTAGGTTTTCTCCAAAACAAATCTATCACAAAAACAACTTTCTATTTTCTTAAATGTCAAACTTATTCAGACAATAGTGTGTGTGTGTGTATTAAAAAAAATCCTATTTACAGAAAAAGTTGCATATGTTTTCTACAGCCTTCAGAAACTGAGTGCAACGAGCAAATTGAATAACTTCTTTTCATTATTTTTTTTATGAAAGAAAACCTCAACTTACATGGTTGAGGCGTAAAAGCCCTAGTCTTAGAGCTTTGAAAACTATTCAATAATTCCAGTTATCCAAATGCATATATCACTTGAGAAACAATGGAAAATTGTTGGTGTTTGTTCTCATGGGAACACCCTTTTGAGAGCAGAAACAGAAAAATGCCACCAACATGCCCTGAAAATATTAATTGTTTGAACTCTAAATTCAGGTTACTTACATGATAACAGCATGTAAGACCAGTTCTAATGTTTCAAGACCACCATCAACTTCTCTCTCAGCCGTTGCTACTTGCTTCTCCTTGTCCAGCACAACCTACTGAACAGCAGCAGTAAATCGTACAAAAAATAATAGTAAATAGAAAATAAAGAAAACTACAATGACAAAACAAGAGTAAATTGCTCCGAAATGAGCCTAATGTGTCAACCAAGAGGCAACACATCTCAAGACATGGGAAGCATAAATTTGGTCAGAGAAAACAGAACACTCACAAGCAATGACTTTTCCTCTTTTTTTTTCATAAGTGTATACACACAAGTTTATGTTTGTCTAATTGTAACTGATGGTGTAAAGCAGCTGTCTAGGAACACATCAAAGAAGACTGGCAAATGGGACTGAGTAGTAAACTTCTGTACTCTGCGGGACAGAGCACTGAAAAGCAATGAACAGAAAAGCATGGAAACAGTTGCCCAAAATCTTAACTGCATCTCACAAGGGATATATCAAAACCAGTAACATGAGTTCACAACCAAGATTGATATTCTATTTAATGCCAGCTGGTGCACATTGTCATTCACATCTCTAATTCTTAGATGCTATCATTCAGCCTTCTGGCATCTCACTAATATCATAAGGATCTGATGATATCTTCCTGTAGATTAATTCGATACAGAGTACCCATTTATCAAAGAAAGCAGAATTAGACAGCAAAAATGAACTACAACAGCAGATCTTATCACCATTTATGAGCTTCACCAACACTTTTTAGTTTTCACATAGATTAACTATTCCACTAGACAAACTTTTAAAGTTAAAGCAGATAACAAGATGAAATGAAATTGTTGAACAATTCATTTCATTTCCTCATAAAAAGGAAAAAAAGCAACAAAAATAAGAAGGTATGAATTTGCATTAAAGTTCCTAAACTTACAGTCTCCTGCTCTCTCAACACCAATAATGAACCATTTTTCATCTTGAATGTGTTGAAATTACATTAACAAACAAACAAAGATGATTCATATTTGGACTAACCTTAGAAGCAAAGGCCCCCTGTTGCCAGCTGAGCAGTGCTGCCACCATTTGCCCTGTTTGATTGCAGTTATCATCAACTGCCTACACAAGAATCTGTATAATGAGCAACAGTGATCTCGTAAATGAATTTTTCCAATCAAGGAGAACCCAAGAAAAATATAGCTCTCAAAGAAACTGACAACATAAATAATTTGATGATCCATTCATTAAACTCAAACAAATTCAACAGAGTAATCCCATCTCAGTTCTCACAACTTATTTCCGTATAAATCCAATAAAAACATCTAAATAGTCCTTTAGGTAGTTGAGAACAGATAGAAATTCAAATTATTCACGAATTCATATTTTCGGGCCTAAAAGAAGAGGTCTTCACTCAACTAAACCCACTTCTGAACAGCATGGCTTCACCGATTTGAACATACAAATAAAAGTTCAGATAGTCCATTTCATTTCTTTCTTCAAATTTTATCAGCAATCACAATGAGGTGTAACAAAAATAGCAAAATAAAACAAAAACTAAGAAAACATCAGACCCCATTATATATATATATAATCGGAAACAAAATAAAAACAAACGAACCTGTTTTCCAAGAAAAAATCAAACGAGACTTCTCAACCTCAACAAGGCTCTTCACAATCTTGGGGACGGTCAACGGACGCAACTGACCCGGTGCTAAACCCGTCCGCAATGTATCCACGCACAAAGCTGGCCCCATGCTGACCGCCACAACCTCCGATGCCAACCCTGATTCCCTGATCTTTAGAGCCTCCTCCTTAGCTATCTCGCAAAAGGGGTCCATCGACATCTTTCCGTTGTTCGTCTCCACACTTGTCCGTATGCAAATTAACATAGAAAAGAAAACAATAAAAAATTTCCCTTTTCTACAAGATTGAGCTTCGGTATAGAATTACCTTGTGGGCTTTGACTCTGATCCTGACGGAGTAGTCGTCAACTCGTTTTACGGCGGCCAACACACTGAACACAACACTGGCTTTAAAATTAAATAAAATAATCACATCTCACCCTTTATCCAATACAACTGGAAGAAGTGATGATGTTTCCACCCAAATTATTATTATTATTATAACAAAATCATATTTATTAATACACTATATGCAATTTTTAAAAATTATAATATTTTTGTAAATTAACCCTATATTAATATTAACAAAATCATAACTAAGTAAAATTTATTGATTACTTAATTTAATAGTATTTTAATAAAAATTTAATTTTTTCTTTCTCATTTCTTCTTATACTAATTCATTAGATTTCTTAATTTTTCAATTCAAATAAATATTTTTGTATAGTTATGGCCATCATCAATGGTTTCACATCTTTTTCTTCATTGTAAAAGCATACACATTCAGTGTTGGAGTAGGACCATTCAGAATTTGAACAATGATTTGAAGGTTTCATAATTGTATTCTCACAACTGTATGTTCTCTGTTTGGTTGATCATTTCTTAATGGGCAGAAAAATTATTGAAATCATGGGTTCTACGGGCTGGAAAATACCATTCACCAACCATAACCAAACATACCTTACCAACAGTGGTATTATTATTGGTGCAAGAATTTGGTGGCAGTTATATGATCATTACCATTGAAGAGGATACTTGCTAGCTCTCTGTTTCATTCTGTCTCTCCATACAAACAATAACTACATTCAGTCAAAGAATAAAAGGAAAAAGAAAAGGCAAAGTGGGAGTTTCTGCAATGATGTCGATAATCATGGCTGTTAGTTATTTACAACACACTGGACCAGCCTCCAGGCTTGTGATATTTTGGAACCAGGAATTGGAACTAAATAAATCTATTTGACTGTGTCAGATGAATGTAGTAACTGTCTCAAGAATCCCTTCTATATAGCCTCTTGGATTAAACAAGGGAAAAAGAAAAAAAGAAAAGACTCTAGTGAAGTTCTTCTTTCATGGCTCCAAGTAAACGGGTAAAACTGCACTTCTCGATCCCCTGCTATGACCGAAGGGAAAGAAAGATCTTCTAAGTCTGCTGCTACAGCAACCTTCAATACAGCTAGCCTCACTGACTTGACTGTTGTGCTGAACAGCTTCTTGAATTGCCAAGTAGAGCTTGGCATCCACTGATGAGTCCATTGAAAATGATCTTCTGATGGGTTGGATTGTAAATTGATCATCTTTGTCTCTAATGTCAATACATTCATTTCCCATGCTTTTAACCTTATCCAACTTCCTGGCGTTTTTATGCACAATTTTTTGCTCTAACTTTCTTGGAAAAGGACTAATTGAAGGCCCTGATAACTCTCCTGCATTCAGTCTGTCTTGTGTTGCAAGCAGCGTTTGATCAGCAGACTGTTGATTACCCAACTCAATCACAACAAAATCATCATCACCGTTGATGAAATTTTCAGCGTATGGATTTGGATCCGTGGAGTGGAGCTTAGAGCAATGATTCGATCAATTGGGAACTTTGTTGCAGATGAAATACTCGTTCTGCAAAGGGGGCAATTGGCGTTTCTTTGAAGCCAAACATCAATGCAGTCAAATGTGAAAAATATGAATACAATTTGGTATTATTTTCAGTTTCTCATCTTCCCCAAACTCGTTCAAGCAAACGGTGCATTCACAAAAGTTCTTTCTCCCAAGTCTCCGCTGTTTCCTTTTTTCTTGAATTGAAATATCGGTATTGACATTATCACAGCCTCCTCTAGGCCTCGGTTTTCCATTGCTGGAGAATACGCCATCAAATGTCTTCATGACGTCTCTTTCTTGACAAAGAAAATCGCCTTAAGAGATCAATCCGGTGCCAATTGAGCCAGCACTTGATGACAAAGATGTAGTAGCTCACCAAAAAGAAAACCGTGGCTAAAATTCCTATAATGGCAATGGCTATAATGAGGAAACTTGTGTCCGATAAATGCGAAAGTGAGCCGCCAAGGATTGAGTTACCCGGAGTACTTCTGATCGGGGGAAAGGGCCTGCGAAACATGAATCATGTCTTTACTTATAAAATCCATGGAATGGATTCGTTTCAAATCTTGAATACAGTAATATATGCAAAGTATATCAAGATTACAACTCGAAATCTATAGAATATGAACAAACCAGCTGAGATTGTTTGGAGATGGATGCAACAGAAGAACATTGAAAGATGCGAGAAGAACATGGGGAAGAGTGAAAAAGAGAGAATCCAGGTGGGGTGGCTTATTTGAGGAGACAATAAGAGGCTTAAAACTAAATCTAAAATGTGGTTGAGCAATTTTTGTATTGAGAGAGAGTCTAAGCTGGGACTGAGAGAGAACAAGTAGTTGGTTAAGTCTTTTTTATTTTTTTAATCTCTTTCTCAGGTTTCCCACTTCAAGTTTGGCTAGGAACTGTCGTAAGTGTCCCATTATGGCAAGTCTTTTTTATGGGTTGATAAAATATTAAGAAAGAGCGTATAGAATGGGCGGCCATGCACCAAGAATGATGGGTGCTTCCTTTCATGTTGAAGAATGTTGAATGTGTGTATCAGTAACTACAGAGTTGCTGATATGGATAGCAGAGTTGGCTGCATACATGAAATTAATATCGGAAGTTAAAAACATGTTTTTAAATTTGTAGTTAAAGTATTCAAAATTACATTAGCAGCATATTTTTTTGGATTAATTTTTTAGGAGAATTTTATGCTATTTTTTATTATTTAAATCTTATTTTTGATTTATGTTTATCATTATCTTTAATTTAGCCTTATCACTTATCCTTTATTATGTTTCAACTCTATATAAATAGCAATACAATGAATAAAAATTTTAAAGAGACTTTTAGAAAACAATTGCTCTCTCTCTTTTCTTTTCTCTTTGTCAGTTCATATTGTTAAATAATAACAAAGAATTCAATATGTGTTCGGGGACCAAAAAATTAATAAGTTCTAGGCATAATACTGACAAGATGCAAATGCAAATCTATGATTTCGCGATGTTGATTTGATGCCTGAACTAGTTATTATGATAATTAAATTTACAGGTGAATCTTGTGTAACCCTCTTCTAATGTGATCTGAGTTCTTATATATTTTTTAAAAATAGACAAGCCCCATTGTCATTCACGATCGCTTGTGTATGTAGTCTCATCATGCCAAAGTGATAGCTTGAGAAATGCGCGCGATATCTCAACTCAGTTATATCCTAATTAAGTACAAACCATTGAAACAATAAATCACTAATGAGTAAAGCATGGACGACTGTGTATGTAATCTCTAATGGTAATAATGAATCAGAACATGCTGACTTCCAATTCGGCATTCTCAGTCATCAGCTTCGTCAAACAACCCGCCATTAATATTACTTTGATTGTAACTGCTGTAGATTATATCTACGTGTAGAGATATACGAGGGAGCATGCATTCACATCATATAATTCTTAAAGTATAATTAAACAAATTAGCCCGCTGCTCGAATTTGAAATATTTAAAGAAAAGCCATGGCAATTGGCTGCAAGATAGGCCAAACTTGCTGAGATAATCACAAGAGAAAGAAGTCAAATTCTGGCAACGCATCTAATCCGAAAATAAAATACAATAAATATATAAACAAAACAGAACCGACAGTATGTTGACAACCTAGACAGACAAGGCCATGGCTTCGGTAGAAAACGCAAGGCGAGGGCAGTAGCTTTCCCAGTTGTCTCTGAGTCAAAGGTTTGGGGCTGTACCATAGGAAGTTGTCTCAAACTTTTCTGCAAAATTTCCAACTTTACGTTCATCACATCACCATCAGAGTTTTTCTTTTTGACGATGGGGAAAATAAAAATATTAATAGTATGAAGATCTGTTCAACACAAGAAACTTTGCCTTGCTAAACAAGAATAATATTCGTTAGCACAGATTCTAGGTTTTGGCATTTTCAATGAAATGAACCAACGTCCAATGCTAGGGTTAATATATTAACACCAAACTCCTCGTTGAGGCAATGTCTACATTTTCAAAACCAATGCAAACAGCTAAATCTAACTTGGTGATCTCTCAAGTAAGTTGTATCCGAAGCCAAACGTTTGAACCAATATGCAAGATTTTGAGATATCTAATCACTGCTTATAATTCCAAAAGTTTTTAAAGTTGGGTTTAGATAACAAATTGGTACGATCAATCAGTGTGAATGAAATTCAACTTTAATATTTTGCATGGAATTAACAAGTAATAAAAAAATAATTTCAAAAGCTTGCATATTAGTACACAAATAAAGTGTGTTAGAGGCTAAATTCGTGAGTATCAATATGAAAAGTTTTGAAATTGTTTGTCATTATTTTTTAATTCTAAAAATTTGAAGGTCCATTCAAAACAAAAGATAAAATTTATTTAGTATTTTTTTTTCTTTCAATTCTAATTTTTAATTTAATTAAAGTCTCCAGACATTCACTAATTTACCGCAAGTAACTGGTAATGTTAACACCGAACATGGACACGGTAAGCCAAACTACCCCAAAACAGCAGAAACCCAAGTAAAAGACCCGAGGAAAAGAGAAAGGTTGAACGAAGCAACTAGTCATTGACTGCCACGTGTATGTGTAGAATCACGTTGTGCTGACGTTGCAGAGACGTAGTCACATGAGTCCACGAGCCGTAATCTTGTCCAAATATGACAAGTGTCGTATGGGAGAGGTTACACTACAGTGTCTATTTTACGATTGCAAGCACAAGCATAAAAATAACACAGTCGAGGTCACCGACCAAATGCAAAGCGTGGAAGACGGGGTTGCATGTGTTGTCACGTTCTTTGTAAGATAGAATTATTTAATAAATCAATTTAGAATTAGAAAAAAAATAAATGTATTTTTTTTACAAAATTTAAAACAAAATAAAATTATTATAAATTTTTTTTAAAAATATATAAAACCCATTTTGCAAAAATATAATATTTACATGTCAAGAATTTACACAAAAAATTTTGACGTCATCGAAGTAGAAATACGGTATTTACATGTCAAGAATTTATACAAAAAATTTAAATGTCATCGAACGATATCATTTATGTCAAAAAGAAAAAATGTTTATGGATTCAAAATATAATAATATTACTATAATTCTAAATAAAATTGTAATCATCAAGTGATTGGCGGAGTTTATTAGTAAAAAAGCTCGAGCAGACATGCATGACTTTGTTGTTGAATAGTATATCCCCGCTATTAACATCTTCGACAATCCACCCCCCATGAGCAGACGTGCATGAATGTAAAGAAACAATGTTCATCTCGTGAGTTTGGTAACAAAATAGCCAAAAACCAAGCTATATTTTTCGGTCAATAAATTCAAAGTTTTGAGTTTTCTTTCCTCTCGGTACCACCACCATCATACAAAATTACAAATGAACTTCCATTATCGCAATTCCCAGCGATCAACATCATAAATAGAACAATTAAAAAGCGTACATCCATCAAATACGGACATCAATCACAATTGAAGGGAAGTTTGACCAACAATATAAGAACAACCAACACCTACAACATTCTGGATTCTATATGGAAACCAACACCGAAAAGGAATTCGTTTTTGTTCTCAATTAGAATGTCAAATTCTTTGAACCAGCCAGCATTCTTGCATGGATGATCCAGCATCATGCATACGCATTACCTCAATCGCGATCAAACATAATTAGTTTTCAACGGTTCCCCAAATTACGTCCCTCCTTGCTCATCAATACGGAAGTATCTCAAATCTTATATTAACTAGAAAGGAAGAGAAATTCGGATTCTCACGCTACACTACAAAGACAAACGAATCAAATCCCAATTGCCTGGAGTCCACAACATTATGTATTTTAATCAATAGATAATATTAAATGTTACTTAGTGGACAACCTTTTAGTACTCATAAACACTTGCATATAATAGTGTGTAAAATTAACGATGAGAGAGAAGCATAACTACGTAATCTAGCTCACCTCATTGTTAAAATCAACTGATACACGAGTGGGGAAGTTGGTATGTGCAAGAATAACCATCCATGGAACCTTTCGCTTTCTTCTCAATCTGAATTTAAACATTAAAACTTGTCATAAAAATTGACATATCTTAGAAAAGAGCTTTTAAGCTCAAAAGCCATCACCTTGACTTATCCAGATACATTGGACTCGAATAAACTCTCATTCATAGGAACTTCTTTATAATAAACACGTGTGAACAAGTCTTAACCGCCGAATTCTCCACGTGGCAAAAGTGGACCATACATCAACATTATATGCCTTTTCGACGCATATATATATATATATACATGCTACCTTCAGACATGGATGAAAACACGACATGGATGAAAATCCTAAAAGAACGGGTAGCAATGAAGGAGAGGAGGTGAAATATCGAGGAGTGAGGCGGAGACCATGGGGGAAGTTTGCGGCGGAGATACGCGATTCGAACAGACACGGCCATCGTGTTTGGCTTGGAACTTTTAACACGGCTGAGGAAGCTGCTCGAGCTTATGATAGAGCTGCTTATTCTATGAGGGGTCAATTTGCCATTCTTAACTTTCCTCATGAATATCCTGCGGTAAATGAGGGTTCTGGTACATCTTTCTCTTCGTATTCAATGGGTTCTTCTTCTTCTTCTTCATCTTTCTCTTCGTCTTCAATGGGTTCTTCTTCTTCATCATCATCATCAATGAGTGGGAGTGGACATGGAAAGCAAGTTTTTGAGTTTGAGTGCTTGGATGATAAGTTGCTAGAGGAACTTCTTGAACAGGGAGAGAAGAAGAACAAGAAAGGATGAAGTTTTTTGCTTTGTCGTTCGTGTTGTGGAGGACTCGATCACTCCGGCAGGTTAATTCTATCTGTTAAGTTCGATTTTGCAATTTTTATTATGCATAGCTGCGGTACGTTGCAGCAGCACTATCTTGGTTAAGCCATAGTAAAAAGATATCGTTTATATATAAGACAGGGGAGAGCTAACCCCCAGTTGTGTAGCCCAACAATTGGACATCAATAATATATATTAAAGCCAAGATTAGGAGTTTTAATGTCTTATGAAACAGCAGCTGCATCACTGTCACTTGTTTTTATTTCACTTCTTTTGGATCCAGTAGTGTTTTTATTTTCAATAAGGTCATGTAGAAATCTTCTTTCCCCTTTAAAACAAGACTAAATCACAGTATATCGAATGCGGGCACTCCCACGTAAAATGAAGAACGATTGAAGAAATCTGAACTGTATCACAAATAAAATTATTTAAAAATTAATCCTAACAGATTCCATTAATAATTCAAAAGAAATACTTTCTATTACACGTTGATTTGATTGGATGCTACGGCACCCAACTTGAACCACATATAATCATTAATTTATTAACCAAAATCCTATTCAACGAATCCTGTCTCGCCACTTCAACTGATCAAATGAGCAATTTGTTGGATTTGCTTCATAATTTTTAACCCGCCTGCAGACTGTTTGGAAAAGGACAATTATGGGGCATGGATGTTTATAATTGATCCTACTCCCAATTTCGATCCCCTTTTCTAACTGTTTTTGATACGAAGGCTTGATATCCATAAACCATAAAAATTTAAAAAGCAAAAAAGGTAGCCCCCAAATTTGAAGTAAGACCTACTTTTATGAATGCAATTCATTATTTTTTTGTGGCTTTGATTCAATATTGAAGTTGGAATTGACATGGTAGGTCCTCCAACTTGAAGCAAATAGAATCATGAATTTATTAACCAGCAAGTTCTATTGAATGTAGGCGTATAATGCTTCAAGGTCAGGTCATGTTTGGGACGTTGGACACGTTCATAAATGTGCAACCGGACATAATTGTTTTATTGATTTAATGAATTTGAGAAATTCGTCACGTGTTTTCAATTTTTAAAATAGTAATTAATAATAATCTTTCCTTGAATATTTTGACTTCTTGATGAAGTCTTCGTCCTTAATCGTTCTACTGTTGTTCTCGATAAAGTCGAATATTTTTTTTCATTTGTATGCATGTGGAACCAGACTTTAATTTTCATTGCTAATTTTATCTTTTATTCTCATGGTTCCTAAGCAATCCTTTTATCCTTGCTTTTTTAAGGGGAAAAAAAAACTAACAGATAAAGGAAATAAGAAAAATCAGCGAATGGTTTCAATTCATTAACCACTTGGTACACATACATTGATATATACAGATAAAGGAAACCAAACCACTGAAGCCGAATCACTTAAGCAGCACAATGTCAAGACCAGATCGGCATGATGAAGAAGTATTTTGTTAATTTAGTGCTTTGGTTCATCCGTGCAACCTACCTAAGTCTCCGAAAGTTTACTTCTTCTTAGTTTCCAGCACTAATTAAGAAAATATTCTGCTACCAAACTCCATGCATTTTCTAACCCAGAAAAAAAAATGTTACTAATAGTAAAAAAAACAGTATTTTTCTAAACTTTGAAGGACATTTGCAATTACTTTTGTTTTAATTACAATATATTTATAATTAAAATAAATTTTAACAGTTATATTATTATGAGATGGAAATGATAGATGGTTGACAGTCGAAGGCTATGTTTGTGGACCACATATTTCTAATAAAATTGGGTAATGTTTAAGGAATTGAATGCATAAAACCCTACCAAATTAAAAGGGTCCTCCTTCAAGATTTGATTGATGTTGATACGAGAAAAGAGAGAAAGACTTGGACGGGCACTACTCGGTTTTTATTTTCTTCTTTCCCTCTCATCTTACCAACTTGAAGCAGCATACGCCCCTTTGTATCATACAACGCAAGTAGGGTGAGCAAAATTTCTTGTGGCTATGGAACCTACCCCGTTCGGCCTGGTGAACGGATTCAAATTTGGCTTGTTTGCCCTAACACGAAAAATTGTCTTCGATTTTAACACGAAAATCATTCCCCTTTTTGGCCCGTTATTCATTTGAATTTATTTATTATAATTTTATAATATTTTTAATTGATATTTCTAAAATAATTTTTCGTTATATATATATATATATATTTTTATATTTATATATATTGATGAAGAAAGTTTTTAAAAAATGTGTAATTTGAATATGTGAGTTGAATAATAATTATTAGAGATGTGTAATTTAAATTTTTTTATGTGGGATAATGTTAATTATTAGATGTGTTTAATTTTTTTTTATGTGAGTTAAATGTTGATTATTGAAAATGTGTAACTTGAAATTTTTTATGTGGTTAATTGTTGATTATTAAAAATGCTTATTTTTTTATGTGTCTTTTAAAATTAATTTTTTTATTGAAAATAAATTAATACATAAAATAAAACAAAAAACATATATTTTAATTATGTATTTTAAAATTTTAAAATATTAAATAAATTAAAATAAAAATTTTATTTTATTTAATTAAAATAAATTAAACAAAGCATGAATAAGGCAAAAACCAAGATGAGTTTCTTAAAAAAAAATGAAAAATCGTCTCAAAACAAGAACAAACCCAAGATAAAGATAAGCTTCCCAAAACAAAAACGAAACAAGAATAGTTATCTTTAGTTTATATCTAACCCGTTACCATTATTGAACATAACAGAAAAAAATTCAAACTGATATTGAAAAGTCACTGAGAAATTTCTTGGATTATAAGAAGGATCTTTGACCACGAACTAGTTTTCATATTAATAAATTGTTAACAAATTTAATAATTAAGATGAAACTTTGATCTGTCTATTTAGTGCTTAATTAATGCATGCTAAAAATGTTAAATCACCTAAGTAGAAGTGTATTAATTGAACTGTTTAAATGTAATTATGCATAAAATTGTGTTAAAAATGAATCTGGCTTTTCATCCTAATTGTTTATAAACATTTATACATTGATATACAATCTTGTCTGAGAACAGCATATGTCCCTGATGCTGATATTGATATTGGTGGCTTACTTTTAGCAATTTGTAAATCTCATACTTGTAATCAAATCAACACTAAATCCATATCTTTTATATTGATACAAGTATTCGTAAAGTATATGTCTGAGAAAATTATCTCTGACACTGATGTTCATATAAACATTTGTAAAGTAGATGTTTAGTGTTGATTTGAAAAGATAAATACTTTGATGCCATAATACACAAGAATACTTTCTTTTGTGCTTTTTGTTTTAAGAGTTGCCAGTCATAAGCAATCTTAAAAGCATATATTTATTTGAAGATGGGTAAAATTTCTGAATCAGATCACTTCTCATTTCTCATTCCAAAATCAACACTAAATCCAAATCTTTGGTTGTCTCAAGATTCTAAATTCCCTATGCTTTGGAACAAATAAATTACAAAAGATGTTCTAACAATTAACAGCACTGCTGTGGCTTTTAATCTAAGTTTGCAAATTTATCTCCGCTTGCCTCAATTCAACAGTTCATGACATTTAGTTTATGTAGTATACCTTGTATGCACTTGAGACAATTTCCTGGGCACCCTAGACTGTCAAAATGCATTGATCATATTACACAATATACATGTAACTTGAAATCTAAGATGACTTAAAATGTGCTCAGCCAAGTAACAAAATGATCGATTTTAATTCCTAATATACATGCAGGAAAATATACAATCACCGCTAATTTGGTTCATCTTGCTGCTGCATTCCACTGAATTGTAGTACACAGCGCCAGATATTGTGGGATTCCAATACTTTCAAAAGTTCGAACGCCATATTAAATTTCATTATACTACGAAATTATCATAGAAATTCAACTGCAAAATGGAAACAAAGTCAAGATAATCAATTACATCAATGCTTCAGCTTATTTAAACTCAAATACATGCCGATATATAAAAGGAATGCTAACCACGATCATAATTAAGCAAGAGCACTGTTATTTGAAACTAGAGGAAAATAATTAAAATCAATATTAAAGCAGACTACCGAGTGTTAAAATCTTAATCTTTCATTCTCTTCTTCTTCTCTTCTTCGGATTCAAGCAGTTCTTCCAACACCTTATTGTCCAAATATTCGAACTCAATAACTTGCTGTTGCTGTCCACTCGATGAACTTCCCTTTTCAAAGCTACCACCACGAAAACTAGTACTAGTAGTCGTAGAAGAAGTCGTAGGAGATAAAAGATGATGAGGAGCAGACCCCATCATTTGAGAATAATACTCGTTTGGGAAATTGAGGATTGCAAGATGACCCCTCAGGTTAAACGCCGCACGATCATAGGCACGAGCTGCTTCCTCAGCTGTGTCAAATGTCCCTAACCACAGCCGTGCACCTTGCCTATTAGGGTCTCGAATCTCCGCCGCATACTTTCCCCATGGCCTTCTTCTAACTCCCCGATAACGTGCTTCTTCTCTTCTCTTTTCTTCCTTTTCTTGCCTCTCCTTTCCTTCGCTAGGCTTCTCCATGCTGCTTCGTGTTGTTCCTCTTTCAGGTTAAAATACAAGAATTCAAGTTTCACATACGCTAATTTGCTTTTCGAATTGGGCTGCCTTCAAAATATTATATATATAACAGAATTAGGTCAGATGTGACGGTGGTTGTAAATTCTCTAGAACGTGCACTTGACCAGATGAGTATATATTCATATCTTCTTCTGGGAAGGTTCTTCAAAGCAATATCAGATTTGGATCCTTCGACCTCTCCTACGATAGAATTCAGAATGCTTTACGAATCACTTTTGCTGATAGGAATTCGTTTCGCTTTTTAATTTTCCGATCCCGAGAACCATTTAATCTGGCTCTGATTCTTTCTCTTTGGCGTAAATAAAATTGGATTTTGTTGCTCAATATTTCTAGACGGTGACTTTTTGATCCGGAAGATTATATGTGAGAACAGGTCTTTCAAATAAACAAATCAGGTAATTTCAATCGCTGTGTTGTAAGAATTTAATAGGAGAATCTCACTGTTTTGTGGTGAAAAGAACATCGTATTTGAGTAAATACAATAGATTCTTAAAAGTGACCTTTGATTTCCGAACAGTCAACAGATTCAAAAATTTCGAAATTCGAGATATTGATCAAGATTTTGTGTCATCACCAAGCTTAAAATAAAATATCAGCAAACTAATATTGATTTAATTTAACCCGATTACAATATATTTGAAAACGTATTATTTAACTATAAAAGTAGCCAAATTGGTGATCAAAACACACTTCAGTAAATTGTTCATCGAACCATCAAAATGAAGACCAAAACGGCATAAATCAAAGTACTACATTACTGAATTGCCAATATCATTTCTCACACCAAAATACTTTGAAACAGTTACCATCAAACCAACAATACAAAGAAATAAGTGTCAAAGAGGTAAGTATTGGACTATTGAGTTGTGTAAGAGGAATAACAGTCATCGGTAGAAAGTGACATTATAGAAACTCTAACAAATCCCTCTCCATGATGACACTTCCGCAACTCTGAGAGTGATATTGTAAAACTTCTAACAAATTCCTCCCCATGATGATACTTCCGCGACTCAAACTTATAACCTTCTAACTTTGATACCACTTGTCAAGACTTAGTTGTTATTCTTTTGAAAAATGATTAGTATTAAGATAACACAACTTAAATCTTTTATGATATTTAACATTGCACGCCCCAAGATCCATAAAACTTTCACAAAAGAATAACAATTATTGGCAAGAAGCCGTATTGTTTGTGAACCTCCAACAATAAGGATAACTCGAATGTAAGTCAATATACTTCATATTCGTCCTTGAACTTCAGTGTAGTAACAGATTTGAGCATGGATTGCAATTTCATCCCGTCTCTTAACTGTTTGTAAAATATTTCATAACACCGTATATGCCCTCATAATGAAATAAAATACATCAAAACACTCCCAATTTTTATTTTTAACAAATTAATCCTTGATAAAAGATAAAATAAATGCAATTCTAACATCAAACATTAGCCAAAACTCCAAAAGACCCTACTCAAATTCAATCTCTTAAGTTATTAGAAGGATATTAATAAAATTCGTGTAGTTATTTACAATGCAAGATGTCATATTTCTAAAATGAAAATTGTCATAACACAAGTTTGCATGTAAATTTATAATTCAAGAAAAGTATAAGAAAAATATCGATTTAGTCTACAATAGATCTCTTATGTTCTTGCTTTAATGTCACAAGTAGATACATCCAACTATTAACTAACCCTAGTAAGAAGGAACATTTAGGATGAGAATTAACCAAAGATTTTTAGTAAGTTCTAATTTTCACTAGGGATAGATCATAACAAGATTCAAATATACTATTTTCTTCATACATCCTCGTATATCACTTTAATATCAAAAAATTTTAAACTGAACAACAAAATAATTATAGTCTTACTTTGTTCCCTTAGATAGCTTAGCATCATTCCTTTTGTGATTTTTTTACTCCTAGACATTCAACTGACAAAAAATTAGAAAATAAAAAACAACAAAATTTTAAAATATAATTTTAAATTTTTCATAAAAACGGTACAAACTTTGAGAAACTCCAAAAGTTTAAATTTTCAGGAAAAAAAGTCGAAAGCCATAATTGAAAAACTGACAACTGAATATTAAAATGATCATAACAATATCAAGTTGACAAGAAAGAACGTGAATAGCCCGAAGTTTTATTTGTTTCCCGTGCAATAGAAAATCGAAATAAAATCTTGGGAAAAACCCCTTTCTTCGACTTCAAACGCCAGCAACTAAACTCCACCGGTCGAAAATGAACACTTACATACCTCCATTGTCGACGAAGATTGCCAGTGAAATGAAGCGGTAGAAACTGATATATATATTTTTTTCTTTCTGTTGTTGCTGAAGCGATAAGGTGCTGTTGCCTGTGTCTCTTTTCAAAGTTTTTTAAGAGAAATTGTCATAAAAATAAGTGTATTGCTCTTTTTTTTTCAGGTATCCTTTTAGTGTTCATTTGCATAACGATGGCTAATGACAATTTAAACAAATCATCAGGGATGAATACATAAACTTTAATACATTTTTTAAAGATAGTACTTATCCGAGGATGAATACAAATCATTTAGAAAGCATATTAGGACTTTTTGCATTTTCCAAAATACATATTAGGACTTTTTGTAAAATTAAATACGACGACGAGCAAGATTGGCCCAATTTGAACAATCAACATAAAAGAACACACGTTGAATGTCTTGAATTTTTGCATACATAAGTGGACCGAGGTCAGACAGTATCGGCTGCCAAGAAGTTCTTGAATTTTTCCTTGACCCTACCAATTAGTTCCCACGATGTGAATGAACCAAGGTCAAAGAATTTTGGTTGTAAAAAAGTCATTGAATTTTTCCTTGACCTTATCAATTCAATACTGTTAAATCCCACTTGTGAAACTTAGAAAACTATGCATGCCTTTGTTTGAGACTCTTGGGAAACTTTGTTCCCACTTGGTTCCTCTCGCATAATTATTCGTGGACATGCTTTAAATCTTTCTTTTCCAATTTCATAACTTGTCGTTTATCAAATCAGTCACCAATTGATACAAAGAATTACAATCATCGGAGGAGATGAAATTTGCTAAACTTGAAAACTTCGTCGCAATCTTTTATTTAATTTCACATCAATACATCAAAGGGAAATGCGAAATCAAACCCAAATTTGCTACTGAATTGAATGTTTCTGGGGTTCAGGTATCCAATCAATTGCAATCACACGTCATGGCTGAAATAATCATAACCTGTATTCAAACCTCTAATTCTATATCAACATCTAAATGTAACAGCAGATTTGGTTTTTAGAAACTTTAAGAATAATAATTTATTAAGAATATCCGAGAGGATTAAAACCAGAGAAGACTGTTAGGGATCGATTTGACCCATAAAAAAATTGTGGAAATGTAAGTGGAACTTTGAATCTAGACCTGCCTGCTTCTCATGTAAACCAAAACCACCATTCGCATTTCAGTGTTCCACTAATACTTGATAAAGCTAAACATAAAATTATTACTCTACACTGCTTTTTCAACGTAGATAGATTATATTATAATTGTATTATGTTTGATTTGACCCATCAATGCATATATTCAAATAATCTTTATATTTTCAAAGATTCTTGCGTAATTTTTATTTTCTTAGATTTTTAATTATTATTATTATCTTATGACTAATTTTATTTTTATCAAGAATTTTTTAACAAATATATAATACTATTAAACGTGTTTTTATGAATGTTTTAAAAATGATATCCTAAAATATTAAAAAAAATACTTTTTAAAATAAATTATGTATTTAATAATATTTATTAAGATACGCTTTAATAAAATTAAAACTAACAAAAATATAATTAGTATTAATATTTAAAAACAAGTAAAATAATTTTATTGAAAAAAATAATTATTTTATATTATTATTGTCTTAAAAATAAAATTTTATTATTTTTTTAAAATAAATTTATTATAAGTAATTTAGTTACTCATTTTTTATTATTCTTTATTTTTAAAAAATTATATAATATAAATTTTTTTTATTTTTTTATAGTTTTAAATTTTATACTATTTCTCAACTATTAGATTAATACATTTTTAATAATTGAGATTAAATTTAACTTATATAATTAATACATCATAATTAATGTATGTACTAAAATTTTAACAATAAAAAATTTATTAATCTAATGATTAACAAAATTAACATCAAAAATTGTATAAAATTAAGAGTTTTCAATCTTTTCCCCATATATATACACACACAAAAGTTAAATTTAATGATTGATGAATCAATTACACAACTAGATTAAGTATTGAAAGTAAATTGATTTGTCAGTTAAAAAATAATATAAAAAATTACATAAATTAAGAATCTCGATAATTTTCTCATATACATGCATCTTTTTTTGAAATGTATCCAAACATTCACTAAAGGTTTTGCTAATAATAACATTAGCAAAAAATCAATACAATCACAAAGTGAAAATTAAACCATTTTTCTATAGGTGAATTTTAAAATACGTATCCAGTAGTTATTCTATTTTTTAATTCACAAAAGTATGTGTGCAAGGTGCATTTAGCACTACAAACAAGTTACCGGGGTGGGTGGACTTCCATGCCACGAATCTTGAACTTGATGTTCCGAAAGTCGAAGCCCAAAATTGTGAGTAACAATCAGCCCCACTCTTTGGATAAGAAAATTTAATTTTATTAATTAAAAATTTATTTAAAAAAGAAAAAAATTACATAATAAATAAAATTAAATTAAATTTATCATTAATCAAATTGAAATTTAAATCCCAAGAATGACAGTTAACCATTAATAAAACCCACAAAATATTCAAACTAAATATTTAATTTTTTCGTTGATAATTTAAAATGTAAATACTTATATTGCGGTATTGATTTATAACAAGCCAATTAAATTACTAATAACTTTCATTGAGTTTAATAAATTAAATAAAAGAATAATCTCAATCATATCAAAGTGTTTTAAATTAATGAAAACAATAAAATTCCTTCTAACTTAGTCCAATATTTACACTCTGAGGTATGATTGCAGGAGGTGTTCTGTGATGCACAAAGGTATGATTATTATACTAATTTTCATGAACTTATTGCATGCTAAAACCACCTGCCAGCTCTACTTACGACTTAAGAGTAAGGTGATTGTTTTCTTATGAATTAGTACCTGAGGTGAAAACAAGTTAAAGCAATGAGAACTCGTGATAACCACATTTTGGATACATCAATTATTGCACTGAGTCGTCTAAAACAAGAGCAAATTGCTCCATTTATCTAAGGCGTTTAGTATCATAATCAGAAACGAAAAGGGTATTAATGAAATAGTGACCTTATCTCGGAGATCCAAATTGTTTCATAGCTAGCTAAATAAAATAAGTAGTTTTGATCAATATATTAGATGCACTTATTGATTACTAGCAAATTGATAAAAGATAACAATGTCATAATAACAAATTCTTAAAATCAAACGATTTGATAAGTTTCATAAGACTAATTATATGATTTAAGTATTCAGATTCATGTATCGGTTACATCCCAAATACAGCTAAAGTTCGTTCTTTTTGTCATGATGGCGTTGGATTAGTGCAAGTTTTGCTTGTTCTTTTGCCCTCAATTCAATTTTTTATTCTTCATCTTTTTTAAAAAAATTTTAATTTCATGTTAAAATTTAAAATGTTAATTCCGTAAAGAAAATTTGGTACAATTGAATTCTGTTAATTATATATAAGATTAGCTATTATTTATTTTTTTAATTTAATATTAAATTTGGAAAAGACTCACAGTTAAAGAATTTGCCTAATTCTCGAATTCATGGAGAACTGTTAAATATTGTTGTTTCCCATTCTCTTGTGTGTTTCGGTTTATCATTCTATTGTAATTATGATTACGATTGTTTTCACCCTTTCGTGTGCTGCCATCAGCCAGTAATTATGTAAACAACAAAAACCAACTTTGAACTGTTATATTTCCTGAGAAGAGAAAAGTTTTAGTGACTCGTGTGTTCCCAATATAGTGACAACTACGTTCATCAAAATTGGGCTATAGAGAACACAAAAGAATATAATAATAACAGTGAAAACAGTAACAAGGTAAAAGTAACAAAACATGATTCTCATCAATCGGATGGCCTATCGGGCAGCTTTAAATTAGGACGATAAGGAGGAGTCGAGGTTGGTGGAAAAGGCACGGGGGCGTGGGTCCTTGGCTCATTGTCCCAAGTTACATGTGACAAATCTCAAAATCGACCATGTACCATGAATCTGTTGCATCACGTTTGGCCTAACCAAAGTCCTCAAGTCAAATTTATAACTTATGGTGATGGATTCACCATTCAAATCTCATCTTCATTCTCTATTTGGCACTGCTTCTATTGGTAATTAAAGACAGTATCTAAGTGAGTTGGAAGGACCACATCCACATACATTAAAATATACGTGAGATTTAAGGAAAGATAACAAGAGCTTATCAGATAAACATGGGATACTGCTCACTGGAGTGACCATATATGCTTACTGTTACGGTCTTTTGCACTTTCAGGATAAAATTCATACTACTTGCCTACCCTTTCAATCCAAATACAAAGTAAATATACAACCAATTAGTTTTAAAATTCATGTACGAATTGTCAAACTCGATTTTGCTCCCTTGCTAGAGATCTGGCAACAAAATTTCAATCAATACTTGCAGGAAAATTAATTTAACCATGATATATTCAACAAAATAATTATTACCTGTTTCACTTTAGGTGAGACTTTGTGTCACCACTTGAAAATTAATAAAAAGGCATATTATCCGAAAATGGGTATTCCCAGAGACTTCATGCGTATGAAAATACCCAAGGCAAAAGAGATACCTAGCTACTGACTGTGAATTGTCACAATCAAAAACAAAATAACATCCATTATTTTTGGAGACTGGAAATAATTTATTGTTTGGGGTTCAAGGGGACCTGTATTTGGACCACAAATTAAATTTCAAGCCATCAAAAATGAAAAACTGTGATCGACAAAGCCCAGGTCTAGACCTACTCGATGTCTAGGACAATGATTGATTTGATTTAAACCATCTATGATGATCGTTATTAAACAATTCCTCAAAGACCCCGTGTGATCAGCCGTTATCATTCATTCAATTCATTTTGAGGAGTTTATGAGAGGGATGTATTGAGGAGGGATAAGTTTATTTGGCAGCAGCAATTTATGATTTATTGCAACGTAGTTTCACATGAATCCCTATTTCAAACTATATAGAGTATGGACGAAATGACCATGTAATATGAAAATAGTCTACATAAATAGAAGCTAGTGCAAGAAATTAAATTTTACACATCGATAAATTTTAAATTTGACGTTATGTATTATTATTTAACAATTATATAAAGTTTATATATGTACACAAAAGCATAATAAAAATATTAATAATTGACATGAGTTGAAATTTTTTTAATTTTATGATAAATTAACTTATACAAAAGAATGGTTTCATTACAAAATTCATGCCAATTCCATTCTTAAATTCTAAAAATTAATAATTAAAAATATACCATGTTATAAACACTTTACAAAAATTGAGTTAATCACATAAAAAAATAATTTTTAAATAAGACAAATGATTACTTAATAGAAATGAGAAAAAAAAATTAGTATTTAAAAAGATTCGTATAACAAACTAATTTCAATAAAAGTTAATTGAAAAATATCATTAAAGTTTGAGTAATGAGTCTATTTACTTGATATTCAACTTCCAGTAAGAAATACAAGTAATAAAATAAAATAAATACAAAAATTTTAAGAAAAATAATTCTATTTAGTTTTTAAAAAATAGATAGATTTAGATCAAAAGATTTGGATTTTATGTTTATTCCCAACTTATTACATTAATTGCTAAACTATTGAATTAATTTACTTTAAATATTTGAAACTGCATATCATATGTACATTGAATATAACCATAAGTTATTAATTAGACATTGAATTTAATTTCCATCCTTGGACTGCATTGATATGCTTGTCTAATTAAAGATACAAGAATTTATGTAAAGGAGAATATATATATATATATATATATAGTGCCACAAATTATTCTTCTTTTTGAATGATTGTTTAAACTTTTTCATAATGAATTTATGTATAAAATATTTTTTATTTAAATAAGTGAGTTATTAATATATTATTTTTTGGAAAAAAAATATTTTTACGTAATTTAGTTCAATTTTTCCTAAATTCGTGCTTGAATATATAAATATTATTATTAGAGATATATGTTTGTATGTATAGAGTTAAGATCGTAAATTCTTATATATTATATAAATTTTTATACTATTCTTAGATCGTTAAATTAATTCATATAAAAAATATATATTAATTTTATATTTAAAAAATTATATAAAAATATGATATTATAAATCAATATAAGTTCGACAACCCACGTTTTCAACACAAAGTTTTGACAAATATTTTTAATCATTGAATTAATGTACCTTAACTAAGCACATCAATTTGAATGTCTGACTAAAAGTAGTTTGATCTTGTAATATAACAAGTTGTGACAACAATTTGGTGCCATTCAACCTGCCACACATATTTTTTTTGTTGTTCGAAGATGAAATATTTTTACATTATTTTATTATTTCGTTGCATTATTAAATGTTCTTGTACTAAGCACGTAATTATGAATTGATAGAATCATTCTTAAACAATGAACTGTGGTGAAAACATTTCGGACGGCAAAGAAAATTGCACATTGAATATGTCGATGGGGTTGTAAGATTTTTAAAGTTCTACATTGAAATCACAAAAGGAAACATATTGTACGGAGATAAAATAGTTGTATTAGACGGGAAAAAGGACTAACAACAAATATAATAAATATACATGAGTTGAAAGAAAATATATAAATGATAAAAGATTTTGTCGAGGACAAATAAAGTACCATTCCATTAAAATTTTGCAATATAAAAATTAAAAATTAAAAATATTGATATTAACTTTTTTTACTTTAAAATATCAAATAATTTTTTTAAAAAAATTTCGATCTCTTGTCTCATATAAAAATTTCAAATTCTTTAATTTGAATAATAAGATTATAGTCAATCACATACTAATATCTTTGTCATACAAGAGACGAAATGTTAAAGAGTCAGAAGAAAAAAATTTACTTATTAACATCTTAAAATTAAAATAAAAAAAGAATTAATATCTTAAAAAAAATTGTTAATAATTAAGTGTAAGTTTCAAGTGAGCGATGAATTTAAAAATTTTAAATTTATTAAAATGAAAAAACAATCAAACTTCATTGAAATGTACTCATTTATACGGTGAATATGAAGTTAACCTCTCATTAAATCAAAGACTTTTAAGAACAACAAACGAGGCTAAAATATTGAAAATAGTAATACAGTTTGGCTAATGTTGAAACAAGTACACTGGATCAAATGATTGATGATCAAGTTAGGCAAGCGTTACAAACCCCGGGAAAATCGGCCAGATTGGTGATCACCAGTTGATCATGCTGATGCGAAAATAGTGAAGGGCGAAAAACATTAGAACGCACTGTGTTTTCTAAAGGAGAGTTTGATGTGTTGTGCCACAACATTCAAGATTCAACACGCCACAACATTCATGATTCAACACGCGTTAACAAAAGAATTCAATAAAATTCTAATTGCAATGATGCGTTAATTGACTTCCTTTCTCATTTCAGTTAGACATTAGGATATGTACGTGTGTGCGTGTGTAGATTATTTTTATGCAACTGAAGTCTGAAGAGTTTTTATTTTTCTCAAGAACGAAGAAGGAAGACAACAAGGTGATTAGACTTCTTGGCTTCGAGAAATATCCGAAGAAGACAAAAAGTAAAAGACTTTGAGGGCACTCGCAATCTCGTTGAAATGCATGCCAAATCAATCTATTACGTGGTTAGAATCTAAAACGACACGCAACTGCTTGTTTTCGTTGCCAACACAGACGGGTGTACACGTTTTTATTTAATCTTTTCATATTTTAAATAGATTAAATTAATATTAAAATTTTCTTTAAACATTAAAACTGTCGCAGCATGTTCAGATGAATCGGAACGGTATGCTGTTTATTTTCCACTTCTCATTTTGCTAATCAGACAAAGAGACAGTGGAGGCAAATCCCCACGTTTAACGGCAGTTTAACTGTCAGAAGATGACTGGTCTTATAATCCAGATCATCACGGCAGAAAAATCAACATCATCCACGTGGATAACAAGCGGACAAGCTCCATGACAGCTTTGACGGGACTAAACAGGGATCATAGGCTGATGTCACTTCAAAATACCTCGATGACCTGGCCGCCATCCATAAATTGACCCATGTGTGCATTTAACCCACTGATCTGCAGCCTCGCCAAAAGCAAAATTATCCAATTATAATTAAATATGTTTCATTATAAAATAATCCCACTGTATCCATCCTCTCCCTCCATTTCTTACCTTAATTTCTTTTTCTACAGGGAAATAAATAATTAATTAAAATATTAAATTTTATTTACATAAATATTCCTCCTTGGCGCACTATATAAAAGATTACAAGGCCCCAAATCCGCACACTGAAAGACATGCAACCCAGCTAAGAGCGCACAGAAAAAAGAGAGTCAAAACAGAGGAGTCTCAAAACCAAAACACCCTCCTCAAATTCTAATGGATTCCTTCTTCTTTCACTCTACAAATTCGTTTTCCTCGTCGGAATCCTCTTTCGGATCACCGGAATATTTCTCTTATGGGTTTTCATTCAGCAACAATTCTCTTCCGTTCAATGAAAATGATTCGGAAGAAATGCTTCTGTATGGACTAATTGCAAAAGGCGGCGCACAAGAAGCGACATCGGAAGCGATAGGCGCCAAAGGAATTAAGGAAGAAGAGGTTAGTTCAACAAGAGAGGAAAACCCCAGTAAGGAAAAGTCATATCGAGGTGTTAGGCGGCGGCCGTGGGGGAAGTTTGCGGCAGAGATAAGGGATTCAACACGGCATGGGATTAGGGTTTGGTTAGGAACATTTGACAGTGCTGAAGCAGCTGCTTTGGCTTACGATCAAGCAGCTTTTTCGATGAGGGGTTCATCTGCTATACTCAATTTTCCCGTTGAAAAGGTTCAAGAATCACTTAAAGAAATGAAGTGTAATATGGACGAGGGATGTTCACCGGTGGTTGCACTCAAGAGAAAACATTCCATGAGACGGAAAATAGTAAGCAGGAAGAACAGAGAGAGAGATGTAAGGATAGAAAATGTGGTGGTGTTGGAAGATTTAGGTGCTGATTACTTAGAAGAGCTGTTAAGTTCATCCGAAACTACTGCTGGACCTTGCTGAAAGAAAAGTCAGAACTGCTTTGCTTTCTGTTTCTGCCTGACCCCATCTGATTTTTCCTTCAGTAATCCTTAATTTCGTTTCCGTTTGTTTTTTTGCCTTTTTGTCTTTCACAGGATGTAGCTAGGAAAGGATCATAATATGAGATATTTAATTCTTATTATTGTGCCTTATTTTCAGCCAATAAAATGATGAAACCCGTAACCTTCCCCCCTTTTTTAGGGCATTTGGCCAAGTAAAACCATGGATTAAACCTGTAATCTTCCTTCTTCTTCTTCTTCTTCTTTCTTTTCTTCCTTTTATTCTTTTTAAAGGCAATTGGCTAAGCATGTTACATTATATCTACTTCTGTTATTTAATGTAAAGTTGAATCTACTAAGTATTAATGATTGTAGCATATGTTAGCGTTGTGGGGTTCAAGTATTAAATTAAGGTTCTCAATTATCAATCCAATAGATAACTACTCTTGTATATTTAATAAACAATAATAATTAGTAAAATTATATCTTATATTTTTTAATATAAAATTTAAGATAATTAATTTAAAATTTTAAAAAAAATTAGGTATAATGGGCAGAAAATGTACTTGATAAATACATGCCAAGAGGTCATTTCACGCATCGATTTTCAGACTCAGCAACAAAACAATTCCATTATTTGCACGAAAATGAAGAGTAATGTCATATTCGTGCAAAACCACCTCTTTTTTCTCCATGCAACTTGCACATTATGCCGTATGAGACATAATGAGAACCGTTGAATATATTATTAATTCACAACACTTCTTCTGTGATCTACGTCATCTTACTTGAACTTTACTATTTTGTCACAATTAATTTTTAAAACAATCGAAATATTTTCACTCTTTAATTAATAATTAAAATATACGATTTATCGTTTTATTTTTTAAAATAAATTTATCAAACATAATTTTTTTTAAAAAAAGAAAATTGTGACCAAACAACATCTTAACTTTTTATTTTTCATTATCAATGACTTCTTGTAGGATTAGTGGAGAGGCAGGAATTAGAGAAGAAGAAGAACAAGAAGAAGGTCCGAAATTAGCGGACAATAAATAAAATTAAAAAAAAACATAGAAGAAAACGATTAATAGAAATAATTAGAGCCTAACGAATTAATTACTTTCACCATTTTTTTTATTAATTAACACATTTACTATGTGGTTCAAGTTTCAAGTTTGAACTTGATAACTGATTGGAATGTTGATCCATGGCTTTGAGTTATTACTCAAATGATTAGGACCCATATCAACTAATTAAGACTTTTCCTTAATTTAATCACACAAGTCATTACTTGTCCCATTAACATACGAACCATTCAATTTTTAATGTTTTCTCTTCTAATTTTCAAAACAGTCTTCTGTTTGCTCTTTGATTAAACCAATTAATTTGAAGATGATTAAATAATTAATTCCCATCCATCGACTGTTGGGGATGGAAGAGGTAATCAATATCATGGTCAACCGTGTTAGTTATATATGTACGAATAATCAAGTATAATATTATTATTAAGTTTTAAAAGAAGAGAAAGTCTATCACTTAAAAGAATTCTGGGTGTATTGTGTTTGTCACGTCAAGTCTTTTCGAGTAAATTTATTTTTCAAAAGAGTATATTATAAGATATTTTAAATAATTTAATTTAATTTTTAAAAATAATTTACAAAAAAATAATAATTTAAACTTACTTAATAAGATTACAATCAAATAAATTTTTTTAAAAAAAATCTTTCAATAAAAAATAATAATATTTAATATTATCATATATTTATCGATAATTTAAATTTAATTAAATAATAAATAATTTTTATTAATAATTTACACGCGCACGAAAGAAATGACATGGCAATTTTTTTTTCTTAATTATTTTTCATTGCAGATAAACTTAACAATTAACTAGCGACAAAGAAGAATTAGTTGAAGCATTTTAATTTGTCACGTGATTCTTGGCAGCGAAGCATAGAGTTCAAAAGCATAAAAAGTGTAGAGAGTCATGGTACAGTTCAGTCAATATTCAATGGTACTACATAACATGCAAGTGCTTTCTTTTTATCTTTATAATTTTATTTTTCTCATGAGCTCGGCGGATTAAAGTGGCGACACTGTAGTAAAAATGTAAATCATGATGACTCACTCAACTTTGATGGGTTAACTGAACTTGGCCACCTTTACAGAGCGGGATTTGCTTTCGTTTTTAACCTGAAAATCAACAACATTTGGAGAGAGAAAGAAGTCTTTAAAGTCTTGAGAACTCTTCAGGAATTCGGCCACTTCACGCAGCCGTTTGTCTTGTTCCATCCTGGAAAACACATGCCAACAAGCAGAATCTTATCATATGTCAACTTAATCGATGATGTTGGAAATTTAAAAGATGGGCGAGGCGCGCAGTTATGAACACGAGTACATCACTGAACGACAATAAATAATGATACCATGCATGCATGCAGTTCATGGTATGATTGTGATGCTCAACAGAAAGAAGAAACACACACAATCATGGTTCCAACTGGTAAGTTAATGATGTCCTAACATTATTAGATTGAGGTAATAAATGCCCTCCCCCACAACCCCACCCCCCAAAAATAAAATAAAACAAAAGGTTAAAAAATGTGATTTTGCATGTTTTATGCAGCAGCATGCAGCACCCAGGCCCCCCAGTTAACTGAATTTTACAAACAAGTTTTAATCATTTTCTATCGTTTGACAATGAGAGATGCATAAAGCGAAGAGGAAAAATATTAAACACGTGGGTGGTGCTCCTACAACTCATTATGAATCGGGAATGCCAAGCCCTGCACAAAGTTGATTGTTATGATATTACTGGGGGTTTCTATTCGGGTTCCCACCTACCACTATAATAGAGAGACCCGGCCATGTTATCAATCAATAACAACTTGGTTATCAGATGAGATTTTTTGTTAAACAAGCTTGCTAGTTCGATCTAATGGGTAGAAACGGTCCGGATTGGGTCAGGCCGTACTTATGTTGTTAACGGGCCCATCCTGGGCCCCCGACCCGTTTTCCACCTCCAGACTTCTGATCCAAAAGGACGAGGATTTCTGAAATTCTGTCTATGGTGGCTAACTTGGGCCTTGGGAGCAACTTTTGCAACGACATAACATAATAAACGCACAAAATTTGCTTGCATAAGAAACGCACAGTGCGTGTCCACCGAAACGAACTTTATTCTATCACTCCGAAAACATTTTGGACGGTAACAATTAACAAATCAAGGAAATTAGTTGGTAAGATAGGGAAGAGGTATCAACCATAACAATCATATATCAACTTTGATTTGTTGATATTAATAATACTCAAATATCCATAATACTGGTGATAAGATATTGTAAAGATGGTAACAGTGTTATGTTATGTCATGTTTGACAGGAGCAGCTGTTCATGAAAATCAACAATGCCACCTCACAGGAATTATGTTCAAAGAAACCTGTTAGATTAGGTGTTTTAACTTAATGGGCTGGTTATAATCCTAAACCAGATTAGAAGGCAGAAAACTTTCATTCTTAGTCCAGAACCCATATGTATTCCAATAAAAGTAAAGGGCATTTAATTTCTTTTCACATTGTGTATGATTTTAATCAAATTAACACAGATGCTCCAAATTTAATGAGTGAAATGAACAGCTGGGTTTGCTAATCTTTCATTTTCAGTTTCTATTATGTGTTGCTAATGATAATAAAACGTAACTCTCAGCACCTAAATATGCAATAGAGTAGTTGCTGCCAGTTATACAGAAAAAAACAACTTCAAAACTTCCATACTTCAAAACAGTTATGCATCGAGTCAATTATGTGGTCATATTTACGAATAATTTTCTTCAATCTTGCCGGTGACAATGACAGTAGAGTTTCCTTTCCCGTCCCTCAAGACTTTTAATATATATTTAGTTGGATTTTTTGACAATAGAGGTTCTGTATACACGACTTGTGGACCTATGGATGAGATGAAAAGGAAAAGTTGATGTAGTCTAGCCAAAGAGGCGATTGCAGGTGAAGACAGTTATCGGAGAAAAGAAATTACAAATCCAATATGTCAAGAATGAACGGAGAGAAATGCATCTATATTATGCGTGTATGATTGACATATTAAAGATTTCATTTGTAAGGGATAGATTTAATAGCTTCATGGATCCTGATTTATGATAAAAGTAAATCAAAGAAGTTAGTCTGTCATTTAGGAGATGCATTAAAAAAAGTTAGTTTAACGGCAATTACGAGAGTTTTTACCCTGCTGGCTTGCATTTTAAACATAATTAAATTAAATTACCAAATAGTAATTGAACCAGATCTAAGATACTACAATTCAACAAACTACTGTCATAAGCTGCACTAAGTCTAAGATAGATCTATTAACATACATCATTTTGCTTTTTTTTTCCCCTCACCTTCTTTTCAGATTTTAGGAAAGAAAAGAAAGATTTACAAGATGCAACAATTAAACTTGTATTAATCTTTCTTCTCTCTCATTTACTAGCTGGCACTGCATGCTTCAAATTTACAAAATTTTTCCTAGAGGAAGGTTCAGGTTTAATTCCGCAAATGACCATCTCAATTTAATATAGTGGTGTTATACGACCTTTCTTTAGGATATAATACAATATTTAGGTTTTACAATTCAATGTTGAGTTCTTATAAAATCATATTCAGATTGGTAGGCTCCTTTCCCCAAAAGCAGGTACACCAATGCTGATATAGTTGTCTGTGCGTTTATGGAGAATGGACACACGCAAGTGATTCTTGCGCAACCTTATGAAATTAACTCAATTTGTTCACTCCAATTGATTTGATCAATCTCCTCAGTATGGTCTATATATTGTTCTCGTTTGTCGATCTGCATTATAGATTTCATCCTTTAGGGATCTGGATTGATATGTACTAATTACCAAGTCCGATTGATTATATAAAATGTACGACGCTCGTGTTTAATTATGTGAGGTTAAGTGCAATGAATAAATTCTTTATGTGGCAAAAACACACTGAAGTTAGATCTTGGGGGACATTCAGAAAGTCAAAAGGCACATAAGAAAGATATATTATAGATCTCACTGCATGCAGCTGGCTCTCAACTGCCTTTCACATTCAAGAAAAACAACCGGAATATGCTCATCACTAATAAGCAATGAACAATGACATCAACCATTAAGACGAACATTCCTTATAACTGAAATAAGACGCATACAAGAAACCACAATATAGATAATACGAGTCGGCAGGAGCGCTTATTTCTAGCTACTTAAACTTCTGACATAATTATGAAAATCAGTTGTGTGGGGGTTTGTAGGGAGGCTTGTGAACTGGCGGCTTGGGTTCCGGGAACGGTTTCTCTTTCTTGGGAGGCTTGTAAACTGGCGGCTTGGGTTCCGGGAACGGTTTCTCTTTCTTGGGAGGCTCGTAAGCTGGCGGCTTGGGTTCCGGGAACGGTTTCTCTTTCTTGGGAGGCTCGTAAGCTGGCGGCTTGGGTTCCGGGAACGGCTTCTCTTTCTTGGGAGGCTCGTAAGCTGGCGGCTTGGGCTTGGGTTTCTCTTTCTTGGGAGGCTCGTAAGCTGGCGGCTTGGGTTCCGGGAACGGTTTCTCTTTCTTGGGAGGCTTGTAAGCTGGCGGCTTGGGCTTGGGTTCCGGGAACGGCTTCTCTTTCTTGGGAGGCTCGTAAGCAGGCGGCTTGGGTTCCGGGAACGGTTTCTCTTTCTTGGGAGGCTTGTGTTCTGGGAAAGGCTTGTCGTAATTAGCGAGAGATGGAGTAGAGAGAATTACCACTACTCCAAGGAGCAACAGTAGCGAGTGTGTGAAAGCCATCTTGTGATTTTCTGATGGTACAATGCCAGAAACTGGTGCTCTTTTATAGAGTGATTGTGCCTTGTTTGCCCGTGCAGGGGTCATATACATTATCTGATGAGTTGTGATTTAAGCTTAAATTATGAAATAAGTCAAAGTAAAATTTTTGATTTATCTGGAGATCATAAATGTTACAGGTGAACTTGGGTCCCATTGAGTCGGCAAGGTGGAAAACTGATCGCGGAGCCTTCTTTTGCTTACCTTGCAATTTTCTCTAGATCGATGGTAGTTTGATTTGATTATGTTTTTTTCAATGTATGAAAATATTTCTCCGGAAACAAAAGCAGATTCTGATTAGCACGTACGTGGCACACCGTGGGGCATGAATACGGGAGCACCGAAAATATGAATGCTCATTGATTACGTTTGAAACAATGGCATTGCTGAACTATTAAAGCCGATGGATATTAAATGAATGACATGTGTTTCTTGGTTCTTCTTCTTATTATATATATATATATATATATATATATATATATATATATATATATATATATATATGAGCCCTTCTATATTATAGGTTAAGGTATCCCTATCATTAATTTTCTACCCTTCATTAATGCAGCACAAGTTGATGGCAAATAGAGGATTCATTACGCTAACTCTTGCCTCTAGCCTTGTGGCTTGGAACAAGGGTGATGCCCTCTTAGGTTTCTTCTAGTAAAACGAGATTTGAGCTACCCTCCACTTGATGATAGTTCACAACATACATTATACAATATACCAGATAATTTCCTTTTTTGGTGGTGATAATTTACCCTGTCTGTTCATGCATGTGCCTTGATTTGATAGCGACAGCATTAGGTAACATAGAAATGGATGAAGATTAATTATATATTCTATATCTTGTCATTAATTAATTACTGTAAAATGTATGCCTTTTGCTCCACTTCAAATGATCCTGATTAAACTTCTTTTAAATGCATTTAATAACCCTACTTTTATTGGCTTATTTCTCTGTTACAAACAAAAATAATAATAATAATTATGCATTACAGAATTAATATATTATAAAATATATTGCATACACACATACATATGTATATATGCGTGATTGTGTACGTATACATACATACATACGTATGTATATATGCAATATATGTATGTGTGTGTAAATTATAAAAAAATAATAATAGTAATTGAGACCCTAAAATGCATACGAGTCCGAAAATTCAAGGTATAGTAGTTAGGCAGAATGCTGCCATTTCACTTTATAATCATGTTTACATGCATGACTCAAGTTACTCTTTAGAGCATTGAGAAAATAAGACACGGAGAGTATGTATAAGAAACCAAAACTACATACAAATCAAACAGTTTGTTAGATATATAATTAAGATGGCTTCTTCTTTACCTATTAAATCAGGCAAATTATGTGCATGTATGCGCCCTAGCTAGCTCAGCACGGTCAATTCATCCACCATTGTGTGCATGAATGATGGTATGGTGTCATTCTCATACCTAATGGATCAGGAAAAATACTTATGCCTCTGGGAGATTTAGCTAGTTTTACTTGAGTGTAGTGTAGGATTCCGATTTTATTTAATAATTTGATTGCATTTCTACGGACGAAAGCAGAAGACAATCATTGAATTAATTGCTTTATATATATATATTAATGGCGCCAGGAAACATTAATTTTCTTCTGACCTTTTGCTTCTGTAAACTGTAGGGGAACAATGATGGAAGAGTAAGGAAGTAAGGAAATAAAACTGTAGGGGAAGTATAAAGAGTTTTTCTTCTGTTTTGCAGAGGTTTGAATTATATTCTTGAGTGATGATATGCTGTATATAACAGTAAAAAAGAGAAATAATTAATTTAGGTGTTATTGTACATTTTTTAGTGATTAATTAATAAAATTCTATTTATTCTGGTTCGTAAACTTAATCTAAATTATATAATTTTTATTTTATTATGTAAATTATTATTATTTTTTATTTATTTTGTGTTCTTTACTTTTATAATTTATTTATTAAAATTGTTATTTATACAATTCTTAATATAAGAAACAGTTGGAATACGTAGTTCATAGTTTCTATGTTTCTTTTGTCAATACGAAGAAAATAGTTTGATTTATAGTTCTCTGAAGATCCAACACTTTTCGTCGAGGACTCTTGTGACTCAATTAACCTCCTCATTTGTGCATCCACAAATTCCATAACTCTTGCTTTCATTTATCCTTTTATTCTTCTCCATCGATTTTGGTTCATCATAAGACAATGATTGAAAGATCATCATCGTTGTTTCCTGAAGATGCAGTTTCAAATTCCGACGTATTGGAGAAACTTAAGCTCTCGGTACTTAGCTTCTGCTCCTGAAATGCTTCTTGGTTTTCCCGATTTTCTTGGTTTATTGTGTAGTTTGTTGTGTGGTAAGAAAGATTAATATTCTGGTCAAGAGGGGATTCTGAAACTGAGTTTTGATTATTGCTTGTTTCTCCATAAATGGCTTCGAGCGGTCGAAAAAACTTGTAATGCTTCCCATCTTGTCTCCCAGCTTTACCTTCCTTTGTTTTCTTATAATATTTGTACAAATTCTCATACTTTTCTCTGCATTTCTTCTCACTTCTGCGGTACCCGTGTTCCTCAGCCATTGTCCTACGGAAAAAGAGCAAAAAGAAGAACAAAATAACAGAACAATAAAAGGCATAGAAGGAAACAATTATAAGTAAATCATCAAGAAAAACATTGACCCCATATATTGAAATTGGGAGTTGCCGATAACGCGGCTCAGTGTCATTAAAGAGATAATTATGCACCAACAGCATTCCTCTAAACTGTAATTAATTACAAGCAGTTTCATTAATTAAAGGACCAAGATCTCCCAAAATATTCGGCACTAATATCTTGAAGAAGACGCAATTAATTACTAAGATTCCGAGGTCAAGGAACCAATTATGACCAGAATATATAGAGGGATTTAGGATTTGGAGAAAAATTCGTTTTCTTAATGAAAGAACCCTGTGTAAGGGTACTAAACCAGTCGGAGGAATCGACCCTTCTGCACACAACCAAACGAATAAAAATAAGATAGAAAACCTGAACACTCTGGTCTCTTTCTACCAACTCAAAAAGATTCGTCATTTTCAATCACCAAACGCACCAAAAGAAAGGCCGCTGTTACTTTCCATGGAAATAGAAACACGAAAGTCAACACAAGCTCACAGAAAGAAAACGTGAATCCATCTGAAAAGCGTTCCTTTCTATGAAAATAGAAACACAAAAGTCACCACAAGGCTTGATAGCATTCATTTCAAGATTATAGATATAAAAACACTTTTCTTAGGGTGTCAATATGTATGTAATCAAATCATTTAATCAATGATCAATTGACATAAATACATTAAAAACAAGATGAACACTCAATCATATAACAAAATTCAAATTAACTTAAATCTTTTATGGTTTGGCTACATTTTAGCCCTAGAATCCTGAATTTAGTTCATTATATATAAAACAAAATCAAAGAAAATAAGTTCAACATCTTAAAACAAAAAAGTTTGAGAAAAGAAAAATTAAACTCAAAAAGGGTCCAATTGGAAGCAATGCCGTCCTCTTCTCTTTCATCTCTTCTTTTTCTTCTTTCTTAGTTTTCTTCACTCTTTTGTTTCAAAAACACCTCCAAATTGAAAGTCTCCTCTCAAATAATATAAATTTCCTTTTTATATTTAAGAAGAAATGAAAAAAAATCTGAAAAAAATTCTCATTAGGTGCTACGACTTAGTGCTGTGGCACTGAGTCCTAATTTTGCTGGGGTCGCGGCGTTGTAGCTATTGTTTTCAACTCTAAATTACTGTACTAATATCACTATGGTAAGTTACTGTTCATGATTATTGGTTCATGATTATTGTAGTAGTGAGCGGCCAACACTGGGGTGCTAGTGGTCCTGTATGGTGTTTCTCCTGCCCTACAGAACGTGTAATTCCATAAATCCTGTTCTTTTACGAATTTATTTTATTCTACGATAAAATGAACGAAAAATAAATTAATAAATAATTAAGAATAAAAATATTATAAAATCATATAAATATAAACACACGTCATGAAAATTATACAATAAATAATAAATAAATTATTAATTTAAAAAAATAAAAAATCTTACTGTTCACTAATTTCCTTATTTAACTTGTGTGATATTTATTTTAATTTGTTTTAATTTACAACTAATAATTAATAAAAAATCTAACCTCCAACCAAGCGGCAACAATTGATTTCAACTCAATCTCTGTCTCATCAACTTCTCAAACTCTTGATGATGAAAAAGAAATAATGTTAAATACCGACGAAGAAATCACGATGGTAAGGAAATGTGTCACGACTGCTATTAATCCCAATGGCAACATACACCAATAGAGCAACATAACAAATGATCTTCGCAACCGCATGATTCAAATCGGACTGAAGTAGAAAAGTCTTCACAGGATGACCGTGAACCAATTCCTTCTCATCAGATGATCATTAGACATAAGTTGAGGAAGAACCTAGCTTTCACTAACCAAATGGCACTCGTTAAAGAAAATCATTGGAATGTTACAATGAGAGAAGAACTTCAGGCACTTAAACATAATCAAACATGAATCCTAGTGCCAAAATCATCTGATTGCAATATAGTGGTATCAAAATGGATTTTTTAGTATTAAATTCAAGGAAGATTATACCATAATCGCTAGAAAGCTAGATTGGTGACTCAAGGCTATACACAAGTTCTAGGATTAGATTTTGAAAAAACATTCAATCCCGTGGTGAAACACACTACCATACGAGTTATCTTCGCCATTGCCATATCTTCAAATTAGGTGATGAGACAGCTTGATATCAAAAATGCATTTCTACATAAAGAGTTGGAGGAAACAATTTGTATGGAACAACGACTAGGTTTTTCTGACCCTTCCTTTCCTTATCATGTCTATAAGCTCTAAAAAATTTTATATGGCTTAAAACAAACACTCGTGCCTGGTTTGATAAGCTATCTCACTATCTTCTTCATCTTGGTTTTAAAATGTAGTAAAGTAGAATTTTCTCTCTTTGTTTTGCGTAAAAATACTTGCATAAGACTAACACTTGTGTACATAGATGATATTATTATCACAGGAAATGATAATCTTTCATTGAGTAGTTAATCAATCTCTTCAGAAAGTTATCTACATCGAAGGATTTGAGATAACTTCACTACTTTCTTGGCTTTGAAATTAAGTACTTCAATGGTGGAGTATTTGTGTCCCAAAGCAAATACACAATAGACATTCTTCAAAGGGCCAAAATGATGGAAAGTGCTTACTCTTCGACTCAAATGGCAGAAAAGCAAAAACCGCAACAAGATGACAAGAAGTTTGTAAATCTTATGGCCTATCAAAAAATTGTTGGAGCATTACAATATCTAACATTTGCACACCCAGAAATAGCACATGTTGTGAACAAAGTTTGTCACCATTTTCAAGCACTAATTGAAGCAAGCTTTCGTGCTGTCAAAAGAATTCTACGTTATCTTAAAGGAAGTATGAATTATGGTCTACGTTATTTAAAACAAAGCTCGCTAACTATCTTTGTGTTTTGTGACGAAGATTGGACAGGATGCATTGAAACTAGACGAAACACAACCATCTACATTGGAGCCCACTGTAGATCTTGGTTCTCAAAGAAACAACCAACTGTTTCGCGCTTTAGTGCAGAAGCTGAATATAGAGCATTAGCATCTATAACAGCCAAAGTTATTTGAATTAAATATTAGATTTATGATATTGGGCTGTCTCTTTTCCAAATCACATGACAAGGAATCCGATATTCCATGTTTGCTCAAAGCACTTAGAATCGGATCACCACTTTGTTCATGAAAAAGTTGCAGCAGGTTCTTTAACAACCCGCTTTGTACCATCAAATAATCAAATTGTGGATATTTTAACGAAGGCACTATCAAAATCACAATTTTCTAATCTTCGATACAAGCTAGGAGTACATTAGCCTTCCCTTCCAAGCTTTAGGGGATGATAAAGAACAAAATCTGGAATTGAGAATAGAAACAGAGTAAGGAAACTTAGAATAAAAACAGAGTCAGCAAGATCAGCAAGGCCTACATTACACGAGTTGGAAATCTTGAATAAAATAGAAATTCCTTCCTGTCATGATTGTGTATATACTGCTTTTATTCCTCAATTTTTTTCCTCTTTCAGCTAGAATTTCTTGTATAAAAGCATATTCGCTCTCATTGTAATACTCGCCAAAATCTGAAATAATATTTCCTCGTATTCTTTATACTGCACATCGCACTAGCTAGTACGTACAGGCGTGTAGCAGAAACTAGCTCTTATTTCTAGTGATTAATTATTTTTAATTATATTGATAGTAACTTAGTAGGGATGGACTGGTGATGGTATGTTGTGAGGCGGCTTCTTATATGGAAATGAAGGAGTTATCAACTTCCGCGGTGGCTTGTGGGGATCTTTCCTACCGGAGGATATGTCGGCTTGTAGTTATTGTAAGGTGCCAATGGCTCGTGGATTAAAGGTGCTTCTGCTTTTGGAGGCAGTGTTGGTGGCTCGTGTTCAAATGGAGGCAAGCGCATCGGTGCCTTGTGTTCCAGGTTTGGCTTCTTAAATGGTGGCTTGCGCATTAATGGCGATGGAGCTATCTCACTGGGAGGCAGAGTCGGTGCCATTGGATTAGGATGATGAGGTTTCTCTTCCTTAGGATGTTTGCGAAATGGGGTTGGTGGTTTCCGTGCAGCTGCTTGGAATTTGACAATTGAATTGTTTGTGCTGTTTGGTAGCTAAGAGAATATGAGAGAAAGCAGAGGAAACTTAGATTTCTGAATGTCAAATCTTATTGATTAGGAACGAATAGAAAAGTCTTCAAGGCTTTGTTTATTTACATGAATCAGAAACTAACTCCAACAATCTTCACGTGAGCTAAGCTTGATTAGTAACTAACTTGAATTGCTGAGTAACAAACTAAATACAGACTCAGCTTGTACAACTAGCAAGCTAGCTATAGTACATCTGTTTTTTATTCCACATCAGCTCCAACCTGGCAAGAGTAATGAAGCTTGATGAGTTAGCGGTATTCAGCTGTAGAAACCGAGTCAGCTAACCAGCTCCAGACTCGCCTTCATGATCCTACTATTCCTTAACACAGGTTTGTGTTCATAATGAGGAGGATTCTGAAAATCAGCTATGGAGGGAGTGGCAAAAACCACAGCAACAACGACAACTAATACTACGAAGTACATGTACACAACTTGAAGTATGCACCATTTCTATTTCACAACTAGAAAATAGCTAATTCTATGAATTCATAGGTTCTTAATTTGCTTTTTCTGATTAGAATATCAAAACTTCATCTTTGCACCTTGTATTGTTCCACTAAGATTCTATGATGGTTGACAATTGCGCGTAAATATGCATCCGCATTGCTTGAGTTCGTACATGATTTGCTTTAGATGACTTATGAGCCATTCTACAGCTCTTATTTCTAGCACTATAAGCATTGGTATCATCACTCATGGCCGGGAAGCTTTAACGGCGGCGACCTGCGACACGGACCAGTGTTATCCGCCATACGAGTGCTCCTATCTTGCGGCGGTTGCGACCTTTTAGCATTGTCGACAAGAGAAAGCGATTCAGAATGAGAGTTGGGTGGGAATCCAGGCTTCTGGTGGTAGTGCAAGGTTGGGCGGGAGAGGGAATGATGATCAGAAGCATCACTGACAGGAACAACGAGATTAGCATTTCTTTTCCATTTGTATAGGCCTGAACTTTGTTTACCTGGAATCAACGCGGCTTAAAACCCGCTATTATTTTGCCGCGTACTTCCCATGACATGTGTTTTGCTTATGATAAACTAAACAAATTTTGTTTTTTCACCGTAGCAAAATTATTGATAAATAAAAAAAAATACAGCTAACCAATATAATTTTCTTATATCATGCCATGCATTCGGGTAGTCACAAGTCCTCCACCTTCGCTAATTCTTTGTTACTACGATCTTTCTTCTTTTTTTTCTTTTATTTCTTCTTATTAATTCGTTAGTGCATATCTGAGACTATTGCAGATTAAAAAATAATGCCAACAAAAGTTTATGAAAAAAAAAGAAAAAGATAGAAGAGCCAGCCGATAACACATAGAACATCTCAATGTATAAAGGGAGACACTCGGCAGTCGACGTGCATAGATAAGTGGATCAAACTGAAAAGTTACAAGGCAACAAGCTAGAACAAACTCTACAATCACCAAATTAAGAACATACGTAACGAACTAGTAATAGTGACCGATCGATTGAACAGTATGATCAGTTCTTATTTCTGCGATATACATAACTGTCATTGACATATATAATTAAACACTAATCAGTGGGAAATGGAGGTTTATGGGGTGGTTTCCCTCCCTTGCCCTTGGTAGGCTTATCATCTGGGTTTGTTGGTGGTGGCTTCACCTTCCTGGGTGGCTTGTGGAAGCCCTCAACTTCCTCGGCCAAAATGTGTCCATGCGGTGGCTTGTGCTTTGGTGGTGGCTTCACCTTACTGGGTGGCTTGTCGAAACCCTCAACTTCCTCTGCCAAAATGTGTCCATGAGGTGGCTTGTGCTTTGGTGGTGGTTTCACCTTACTGGGTGGCTTGTCGAAGCCCTCAACTTCCTCGGCCAAAAGGTGTCCATGCGGTGGCTTCTGCTTTGGTGGTGGCTTCACCTTCCTTGGTGCCTTGTCGAAGCCCTCAACTTCCTCGGCCAAAAGGTGTCCATGCGGTGGCTTCTGCTTTGGTGGTGGCTTCACCTTCCTTGGTGCCTTGTCGAAGCCCTCAACTTCCTCGGCCAAAAGGTGTCCATGCGGTGGCTTCTGCTTTGGTGGTGGCTTCACCTTCCTTGGTGTCTTGTCGAAGTCCTCAACTTCCTCTTCCAAAATGTGTCCGTGCGGCGGCTTGCGCTTTGGTGGTCGCTTACCTCCCCTGCATTTGGGCGGCATATCGGCTGGGTCTGCTGGTGGTTTGTGTGCTGAGCATGGTTTATGCGAGTCCTCAGTTTCCTCGGCCAAAATGTGTCCGTGTGGTGGCTTCTGCTTTGGTGGTGGTTTCTCTCCCTTGCCCTTGGGAGGCTCACCTACTGGTTCTGTTGGTGGCTTTTCTGCTGGGAATGGCTTGCGGTAATCTTCAACTTCCTCGGCCAAGAGGTGTCTATGTGGTGGCTTGTGCTTAGGTGGTGGTTTAACTCTCTTAGGCGGTTTCCCATCTAAAGTTTCATCTAGTTTTCGCTCATTAGGAGGCTTGTGGATAGGAGGTTTGGGCTTGTGTTTAGGAGGCTCATGGTGGTCAGCCAGTGAAGGAGTGGTGAGAAGAACCACTGCTCCAAGAAGGAACAACACTAGCAAGTATTTGGAAGACATATTAGAGTTTCGTACTTGGGAACGTTGGATGTTGTGTCAAAAGAAGAGCAACCGGATTGCCTTTTTATAGGGAATACGATAGACTCTTTCGCCGTCACCCAATGTCACAGCATCTTGTTTTGTTGTATCAGTAAGTACTAAAAGAAACTTGCTACTAAAATCTTCCTGTGTGCCCAAAGACACTAGAGAACCCAAGACGGGCCCTGGTCTCCCTTTATTAAGTAATAATTTTTGTCATAAAATAATGTTTGACAGTCTTTGAGAACTAAATTCTTTGTGAAAACTTCGTATTAATGAAATAAAGGCTTGGGTACTCTGAAATCAAGAAATTTTCTCAATTACTTCATCATTAAATCTAGTGGCTCGTCTAGTTCCTTTCTTAGATAATCATACTATGGGCTATAGATCTGGAATCATGCAAGCATTCGGCTACATTAATGCTAATTTCTAGTGGTTGTATACATCCCGACCATGAATTTTGAAGGATGTAGGTTAAAGTGTAATAATCCCTTACTGATAATGAATAAAAATTATATTATTTTATCGTTAAATTTAAAATTAAATTCAAACTCTTTATTTACTTTTATTAATTCTAATCTCTTTCTTGAATTCCCTATTTTAGCTTTTTTTTTAAAGATAAACTCAATTATAAATAATATAATTTATTAGGGTAGGTCTAATTTTTTTAAAACAAATAATAAAATTAATTTAAAAAATTTACAAATAAATTTATTTATATCAAAATTAAAATTATAAAAATAATATATAATTAATTTTTTTTAATTTAAATATTACAAGTTGTATTACGTTTAAAATCTAATGATAAGATAGAAAATACACGTGTACATGCACACAAACATAATATATATATATATATATATAATTGATCTGAAGTTCAAACTCTAATTTTGAACCAATAAACCGCCTCGTAAGTGTCCCCAAAGCCGCCATGTACTTTCTCCATTTCCCACTTAGACTCTACTTCACTGTTCATATATGGAATTAGGCCATGAGCTACGATGCATGTACGTGGCTTAATGTCATTAGTCCTTGCATTTGCAATTTGATCATTATGTTTGTTTCGAAGCATATGCAACGATAGTGGACACGTCGATCTTTATCAGAATTCAGACCGACAAGAATCTAAAGAAATTCTTGATAAAACGCATTTGTTATCGTTACTATTATTTAATTATAAAGTGAGTAAATATTTCATACTTAACCGCTTTTCCAATGGGTTTATCATATTTAAGGAGCCGTGTTAGGTCAAAAAGCAGTGACAAGTAGCGATAACATTTGGCACGTAAGTGATGCACCTGTAAAGGTTGAATGTCATTCTCAGTCTCCACGCTAAGGTAATTGAATTTTCGACAAAATACTGTCGCAATAGTGGCATGGTAAGTATATGTATCCAATGGCGTGGACTTTAAGACGCCGACCATATAATGTTTAAGTCATAGTGTACACCGAATCAAATCCATGCATGCATGTCATAGACAGTTGAAGTTTAACACAGAAACCTCTTTGCATAAGGAGAACCAATGTACATTGTTGGCACATGGTATTTTCCCGTACACAGGTCGTCCTGATAGTCCCTATATAACTCGAGGATTTAGGAGGAGACAAGGGAACTCCTCGAAATGTGGCAAGATCAAATATAGGAGTTAAAAGGATCTCTAATCTTAATAATGGAAAATTTTTAAATTTTTAAGAAATATTTTCTAACAGACTCTTATTATCAAACTCCTAATTCTACCTAAAGAATTGGAGAGTTTTTAGAGAAAGTTAAAAAAAATATAAATCTTACTAAGACACAAAAGAAAAAAAATCTACCAAAATACAAATAAATTAGTGGCTTATGAAAGAAAGGAAAGCGAAAATATCTTTTCTTAAAAGAACAAGCTATCATCCAACCTAAATAATTATAGAAAACCCCTATATTAGCTTTAGTATCGGCGAAAAACATCAAAGGCTTTTGACTAGAATCCGGCACCATTAATTGCAAAATTATACCTTATTCATATCATATTTTATTATTTTCTATATAATGATTTTATTGCATAAATCTTCGTTGAAAAATTGACCTATGAGTCACGTTTTGAAAATGAAGTAAAAGTATACTAGTTCAAATATACTTCAAGAATTATATATCACTAGCTGTTTAGTACGTCAGCTAAGAGATTCATTTAAGCGGAAAAAACACGGAGAGATTGAGAAATGCGGAAATCGGAAACGAAGACGTATTATTATAGCCATCACTACTATCTAGCGCTCAACTGGCTTTTACATTGGAGAAATTGGAATATGCTCATCAGTTACAAGCAAATTAACACACACATAAATCAGGCATACCACTGAAATAAGCGTACCCCAAGTAATTATAACTTAAATAAGACGCAAGAAAGCATAATATAGTATGACTCCACGGGAGATTTTATTTCTAGGTACTTGTCTTTTTTGTTATATTTTAATCCAAATCAGTTGTGCGGGGGCTTGTGGGGAGGTTTGTGTTTCGGGGAAGGCTTCTCTCTTTTGGGTGGTTTGTGCTCTGGGAGTGGCTTCTCGTTCTTGGGAGGTTTGAAAGTCGGTGGCTTCTTGTGTTCAGGGAATGATTTCTCTGTACTGGAAAGCTTCGGTGGTTTCTTGGGAGGCTCGAGTGGTCCGACTGGCTGCTCCAAATGCGGGGGTTTCTCGTAATTATAAAAAGGCGGTGGTTTGTGTGGCGGAGAATTAACCGGCGGTTTATGGTGATCAGAGAGTGATGGAGTAGCCAGAACCACCACCCCGAGAAGCAATGCTATCAAGTGCGTGGGAGCCATGATGATTAATTCTTCTTTGATGTTTATTATGGTATTACCGAACCGAAAACCGGTGCCCTTTTATAGAGTTCTTGTGCGCGGCGCCTACGTTGGCCAAACAGTGCTCTACGAGTGAAGATTCAAACTAGGTTTTGCAATTTGTCGGGCCTATGATACATGTGATCGCTGAATTTTGGTCCATGTTCAGCTGGCAAGGTGGAAAAACTGGGAGAGTACCTAGTCTAATTTGTACATTTCTTTTCCTTCATTAAAATTTCCACGATCCTTATCTTTAGTTTGATTTTATTATTCATTTTCAATGCCATCTCTAAGATTTGTTTTGCACCAATATGTTCATAAACCGGGGCAAATGTAGTCCAGAGTGTTGCATTTACATATAAAATTTGTACAGGACATCATCATAAAATTTAAATCTTCTGAATTCTATGAAGTTTCTTGTTAAGTGTACAGCTGATAATTAAAAAAAATTAAAATATTGTAGGATATTTTAATTTGAAATTAATGTCATATTAATATGACATATCAATCTGAAAGTCTTGCATGCATATGTGGTACAAGTTGTTTAAAATTTGACTTGTGAGTAACTACTTGCATTTTAATAGGAATTTTAAGACCTGAATCCAAGCTACACCAGATCCGACCTACCCTCCCCTTGAGATTTGGAATAATTGATGACATTTAAATACACACACACTAGATAATGTCAGTATTTGCTTTTTTGTGGTGATAATTTATCCTGTTCCTGCACGTGCCTTAATTTAATCACGTTATCATATGGTAAAGAGGAATAGTTATAGGATTTTTATTCTAGAACTTCTGATTGATTATTGTAACATGCACCTGATGCTGCAACCCGAATTTTTGAGCTCCGGCACTAGTTTGAAAAATTTTAAAAAGAAAAATGAAAAAGAAAAAAAACACAAGCACTTCAGTAGAGGCATAGGTTGGAAATAAATTTTTATAAGAAGTAATGTTAGATGCAAATCGGGATATGCTCTTCAGCCGCTGCAATGAGTAATGACAGGAGCAAAACAATCTTGGCTAGTAATAATTATAAACGTACACACATCGAACAAGCTAGTACATATAGGCGCACAGCATAATTTAGTTCTTATTTTTAGTGATTAATCCATGTTTAATTATATTGATAGTAACTCAGTTCAGTTGGGATGGACAGGTGATGTTAAGCTGTGAGGCGGCTTCTTATATGGAGATGGAGGAGGCATCATCTTCCACTGTGGCTTGTGAGGATATTCCTGTACCGGAGGATACGCCGGCTGGTAGTGATTGAAAGGTGGAGATGGCTCGTGGATTAAAGGTGCCTCTGCTTCTGGAGGTAGTGATTGTGGCTCTTGCTCAAATGGACGCTTGTGCAGCATCGGTGGTTTGTGTTCTGGGCGTGGCTTGTGCATCAATGGCGATGGAGCTACTTCACTGGGAGGCAGAGTTGGTGGCATTGGCTTATGATGATGAGGTTTCTCTTCCTTAGGATGTTTGTGAAATGGGGTTGATGGGTTGTGTTTGGGTTTGCGTTCATAATGAGGAGGATTCTGAGAATCAGCTATGGAAGGAGTCTCAAAAACCACTGCAACAACAACAAACAATACTAGGAAGTATGTGTTAGACATGTTTAGGCCCAATCTGATATGACATGTAATGGTTCAAAACTTGGAAGTTTAAATGCCATTTTATAGAGCATCGACGCCTTCTTGTTCATTTTTTCATACATGGATTTGCCGCAAGTGAATACAGAATTCGCTAAAGAGACACTAGGTTAGAGAGGCACTAAGATTTCTTTAAGAATTTCTTCCCGTCAGCGGTAAACTTCACGCCGTTTATAATTAAATTTTTAATTTCATCTCAGATTGACTTTAGATTTAAGTTATATATTATCCCAAATGGAGGTTTTTCAAAGTTAAGCAGCTGAGTTAACGAAAAGACAACGTCCATATGGAGTGAATCGATGCATGTTTTTAGCGAACAGTTAATTTCATGTTCTTAATTTGCTTTTTCTCATTAGAATGCGAACATGCATCTTCATCTTATAGTGGTTGAAAATTGAGCGTGAAATATGCATTCGTATTTCTTGATTTCGCACATGATTTAGTTTTGGTTACTCATGCATGATTGAGAACAGTAGGCATCATATATAACACGTATCATGCAATCAGCGGTTCAATTAACCAAATGCGCGTTGCATTTTGAGATGAAAAATGTGGTCGGTTGATGCCTCATCACTTTAGGTGTTATTATGAACATTACAAAACCCCGTGACTTTTTCTTTTTTATTTTACTTAACCCATTGAATTTTCATTCTCAAAGATTAATATTTGTTATTATTAGGCACAAAACACTGAACCATAGGTAACTAGAACTTAACAAGAAAGCCAGGATTCATCTCCACAACGTTCACGTGTTAACCATAACCAAGAATAAAAACAGAGCATACATTTCTCGACGATAACTGATACCTAGTACTAGAAGAAGCGGTTCTTCGATCTTTGTTAACGGGGACTCATTAGCCAGTCTATAGTTCTTAGTTCTAGCATTATGAGTATTGGAACTATCACTCCTGGTCGGCAATTTTAACGGTGGCGACTATCTTTTGAAAGAGGATGCTTGTTCTTAGAGGTGGGGGTAAGAGGTTAGGTTTTGCAGAAATTAAATAGGCTTGGCGAGGTTCTTATATCATAACAGATAGATTTAAGTCGTGGTCAAATTTGTATTACATACTGGTTTGTTACTGCATGTATCTTAATAAAGTTTAAACCCTGTTGGCCTGAACCTTTTCTGCATGGAATCAACGAGGCTTAAAACTTGCTATTATTTTGCCCAAGTACTCCCAGGAGGTATGTTTTTGCTTGTGATCAACTCAACAAATTTTGTTTTTCAATTTAGCAAATTTATTAATAAGAAAAAAAAACCTATAACTAACAAGCATATTTTTCTTCTATCATGCCACGCATTCGAGAAGGCACAAGTCTACCAAGGAACCTAATTATTTTTAACTGGAGTCTTTCTTCTTGATTTTATTTTATTCGTTAGTGCATATGTGATAAATCTGAGACTATTTCTGATTAAAAATTGATACCAAACAAAATGAAAGAAAAGAAAAAAAAATAAAAGAGCCAAGCAACAATTGAAAACAGAACATCTCAATATATGCTGGGAATCACTCAGTGGTCACGTACATATATAACTCGATCAACTGATATCAAGAGAAAATATACTAAATAGCTACAAGCCAACAAGCTAGAACAAACACTCCAATCATCAAATCAAGAACATACGTAACGCTCTAATGATAGTGACTGATCCACAGAACAGTTTGATGAGCGCTTATTTCTGCGATGTAAACTGATATTGACATAGATAATTAAGCACTGATCAGTTTGCAAATGGAGGTTTATAGGGTGGCTTCTGTTGATGTCCTGGCTCCCTTTCCCCATAAGGTGTTGGCTTGTTCGGGTCCTCAACCTCCTCGGCTAAAATATGTCCTTGCGGTGGCTTGTGCTTTGGTGGTGGCTTCAGCTTCCTTGTTGGCTTCTGTGAGTCCTCAACCTCCTCGGCCAAAATATGTCCATGCGGTGGCGTGTGCTTTGGTGGTGGCTTCAGCTTCCTGGTTGGCTTCTGCGAGTCCTCAACCTCCTCGGCCAAAATATGTCCATGCGGTGGCTTTTGCTTTGGTGGTGACTTCTCTCCCTTGCTCTTGGGAGGCTTATCATAAGGGGTTGTTGGCGGCTTGTATCCTGGGAATGGCTTCTTCGAGTCCTCGTCTTCCTCTTCCAAAATGTGTCCGTGTGGCGGCTTGTGCTTTGGTGGTGGCTCATATCCCTTTCCCTTGGGAGGCTTACCGATTGGTTCTGTTGGTGGCGTGCGTCCTGGAAATGGCTTGTACGAGCCCTCCTCTGCCAAAATGTGTCCGTGTGGTGGCTTCTGCTTTGGTGGTGGTTTCTCTCCCTTGCCTTTGGGAGGCTTACCGACCGGCTCTGTTGGCGGCTTGCCTCCTGGAAATGGCTTGTGGGAATCTTCAACATCCTCGGCCAAGAGATGTCTATGAGGTGGCTTGTGCCCCGGTGGTGGTTTAACTCCCTTAGGCGGTTTGCCATCTAAAGTTTCAACTAGTTTTCGCTCGCTAGGAGGCTTGTGGATTGGTGGTTTGGGCTTGTGGTGGTGATCAGCCAGTGAAGGTGTGGTGAGAAGAACCAATGCTCCAAGAAGGAACAACACTAGCAAGTATTTGGAAGACATATTAGAGTTTGGTTCTGGGAATATTGGATGCTGTGTTAAACGAAGGGGATATAAATTGCCTTTTATAGGGAATGTAATAGACCCTGTCGTCATCACATATGTCACAGTATCCGGTTTTGTTATATCAGCAAGTTCAAAAGAAACTGGCTGCTAAAATCTTTTTCTGGTTTCTTGTGCGCCCAAAGTTGTGAGACAACCCATGTGAGTCCCTCTTTTTAAGTTGACAAGTTTGACTATCGGCGATATGCTATATGCCCCTGCTCCCTTTTTTTTAAGTAATAACCCTTCAACACCTGGCATCTTCTTTGAGAAACTTCATATTTACGAAACCCTTCAACACATGGATCTTCTTTGAGAAACTTCATATTTACGAAATAAATTCTATGTTACTCTCGGGTCAAGAAATTTTCTCAAAGTTCCCATTCCAAATTTTTTGTCCCTTTCTCATTTGTATAATGCTTAATCATAAAATCTAGTGGCTCCTATGGTTTCCTTTTTAGATAATCATGCTATGGGCTATAGATTTGGATCCCTCCTCTAATTATTTATAAACTTTTTCGGGATCATTATTTTATTTAATAATTTTATTTTAAAATTTGGATAATTATCAATAAAAATGGAACACATTATTTCTGTAATTACTTTAAATTTTAACCTTTTAGTTTCTTTCTCAAGCACCTCTCTCCCTCGTATCTAATTTTTCTAAATTTTTTTGGTTGATTTTGACATGTGGCAACTATTTTATTTAATAGTCAAGTTTTTTTTCTTAAATTTAATAATTATAAATAAAAATATTTTCATCTCTTTCCCTTTTTTTCTCTCTTGTTTTATGGTTTCAAAATTCAAGAACTCATCTTCTCAAAGATATACAAATTAAAAATGAGCATTAATCTCTAAATTTTAATGCGCAATCATCATCTAAAGTGTTTATCCTTTACAATTATATAATTTTTTATTTTTAATAACTTTTTTAAAATTATAAAAATTTCATAAAGTATCGAAGATCTGAGAAATAATAAATTATGATGAGTATCATTTTTAAAATTTATTATTGAGTAAAAAAAAATTAGTGCACCACTTATTTTAAATTTGAGTTACTTAATTTTACGACAAATTTTAGAATCGTAAGCAGTTAGATGTTTGGAGTCCCTACCATTGACAGTGATTATATACTTTATCTGGGGTGTCTCACTTGAAAAAAATGAAGAAGAAGTATTGATTTCTATCTTTTAATTGTATTCTTCCTGATTCAAATAATACACGATAGAATGTTTTAATAGGGAAGATTAATTGCAATACAAGAAACAAAGCTATCAATCAATCTAAGCCATACAGATGTTGAACAAGAAAATAAATCACAGCCTTTGATGAAATTTTGTTAAAAAGTGGACTGAATGTTGTAATCATTAGTGCTGTTGCTAAAAAGGTTGGCACCCAAATTGCTGTCCAGAATATTGTTCTCAAGGCTTTGTAGCACCGTGGGATTGTTTTTACTATCCTCTATCATCTGCTGTTCGAATGCCACATTGGCAGCGTGGTCCTCATTCTCAATACCCCCTCTCAAGCCAGAGCTTCTAGTCTGAACTTTGAGCTTGTTTCTGAAATAGGAGAATTTAGGAAGAGATAAAGCCTTAGTGAAGCAATCTGCAATTTCATCTTCTGAGGGCACATGTCTGACTTTTAGAAAATTTCCATTCACCATGTCTCTAACAAAATGCAAGTCTATCTCAATATGTTTTGTTCTTGCATGAAAAATAGGGTTTGTTGCCATTGCTGCAGCACTCCATGCTCTTGACTCACCTGGTGCTCTGAGACAGCTACACTGCCTTTCACTCATTATTTCCAATTTGTAGGTTGTGGAAGATGGATATGAATTATTTGCAAATAGACAGCTCATAACCTTATTTTCAGCACCTAATTACTGTGGAGAGTTTGACAATGCTGGTGCCATGATGAGTGTAGACGAGACGCTAATGTGTTCTTTCCAAATATTAAAGCCCACGGATAATAAGCCAAAGTTAAGTTTTGGGAGTACGACTGCTGTTAAGTCTGGTGCTACTCTAAGTAGAATGAAGGTACGTTCACACCTTGTCACTCCAAATATATGGCCGTCGTCTTTGAGTATTAATGTTGTAATGGTTTTTCAGCAGTTTCTAGTATCTTCAGAAATCATAATAGGATAAGGGAAGGTTAGGATTGTTGTGAAAAATCTAATGACCCCAGCTCAGCAGGACTGCAACTATTGTGGATAATTACACCATTCAATTGTTTCAATTCCTGAGATATGTTCAAACAGTCCCATCCACCTAAAACTAGAATAGATGAATAGATCTTTTTGACAAATGATTGAAAATTTTAGCTGAAGGATAGTGTATCAGTATTAACATTGAATTGAGTTTGAGATCTGATTGTAGGGGAGGAGAGCCTTTCCTTTTTTATGTTTAGCTAAACTTTGCCTTTGGTGTCACAAGATTTTATTACTGCTCACTTTTTAAATGAAAAACTCGCAGCAACATCTTTAAAATGTCTTTCGTTGTTCTCTCAGTCAGTTCTTGGTGCAAGGGTATAACAAACTCGGTCAGCAAAGGAGATATCTGAAGAATGCAGTTATTTTAGATAATGACATGTAGAAACTGGATCAGAAATGGCTGTAAGAGATCTGGGTTCCAAGAGTCTCTCCCATCTAGGGAAGAATAGATATTGACAACTATGTTGAGCCAAGAACAATAGCAGATGTTCCCCCACCCAAAACTTTTTTTTGCAATCTTGTTATCTTTTTTCTTTACTCACCCTTGGCAATATCCGTTATTGGTGCACACCAACCATAATTTTGATCTCTCTTGCTTCTTTTATCTTCTCTGGTGATTCTTTATCCAGCATCTTTCTCAGAAGCTGTCTTGTACTGGAATCACAGCATGGAAAATCAGACAGGTGATTGGCATTCCTAGTGAATTGCATTGTCTTGTCATACGATCAAAATGGGATGAGTAATGAGTCTGTTGCGGTTCTCAGTGTATGTAAGAAATTCTTGTGTGGTACTATATGATTGTTATCATTCGTGTGAACTTTAAAGCTCCATCAACAATATTTGAAAAAATTTGACAACTTTTTTTTCCCCTTCTTTGCATTAAACCTCTGAGAGCATTTTGATTATATCATATTTGGTGAGTGTTGGTATATGGTCCGAAACTGAAAACACAAGAGAAAATTTTCAGCATGTTAATATTACAAACTAGCAGGTTTCTATATTCATATTCTATTCAAGCACCAGAGGTTCCAAGTGGCTTTAACAGTTGGATTACTCGTGTTTGGGCTCAACTTGAAATCTAAGCTCATTTCCTTTGGACTTCCTGGTGTGATGTTTTCACTTGTAAGAATTTGGCAGTGATTGGACTGCGTCCATGCCGTCTATGTACATCATTTAAAAAAAAAGATTAGATAAGATAATTTTATTATTTTAATATTATTAATGTAAAGAGATCATTCAAATAATAAAATAAAAAATATATTTATTAATAATAAATTTTTTAAAAAAAATCAGTTGTAATTACCAATTTTTTATAAACTTTTCTTCATGGGTGATGAAAGAGCAACATTTGATCATCCAACTCCAAGCCACGTTACGAAGACGTCAAACTTTTACAAAAAGGAAGCACTTCCAAAAATTCTGAAGCATGCACGCATGGAAAGAATGTTACATTAAAAAAGCACTTTGGTTGGAAATCGCAAAAGTTTTCAAGGGGTCCTCCAACAAAATTTCACTCTGGTCTGAATACATAATTATTCTGCATTACTTTTAACGGTATAACCTGTAATCAGGACCATAAATTCTGAGTAGAATTTTGATATAAAGTCTTGGGTGGTCATACAGTTTTCTGCTTTTGTAAAGAAAGAAAGCTAGCTAGCTGCTCCTAAAGTTTTCGTGGAGAATTTGGAGAGAGAGAGAGAGAGGAGAGAGAGAGAGTCATATCATAAATAACTGACTTCTTAACGAGAAGCTACCGTATTCAATTCTACAGAGTTGCGCAAAACATCGGTTTGTATTTCCTAACAATTCTATAGGCATCAACATCATGGCGAGATGGTGAGAACTTTCAAACGGTGATATCATCTCCGGATTTATTGTAACGTTGCTTAATTCTTACTGGACCACCAGAGAAATTTGTTGAGCTAGAAAGTAACGTATACTAAAGCTTCAAGGAAGAAGACAATTCACAGACTCACAAATCACATTCATATACAGTCATACAGACGCGCCAATCTTCTTATCATCACCAAAAACGCGTTGCCGTTCTCCACAACGTGAGATCGACGTTAGTATTCTTCCTACCTTCAAAGTCAGCATACGACAACAACTGAAAAGACAATGACTGATCGAATTTGAAATTCTAAATTCTAAATCTCCGGTATCCTGTTCACACTCCATTTTCCATATCCATTCTTAACTCACGCGATCTCGTTTTCTCTTTGGTTCTACCCCATGGTCTCTTATCACTATAAAAATAAGAAATCTAATTGTGTGATTAACGCATATGATTTTCCACTTTGAGAGAGTGTCAGGTGAATCGGTTCTATCGTGCCCTATCATGTCAGTATGGTAAGAATATTTAGTTGATAAAAAATATATATATTTATTATTAGTAGATAAAAAAATTAAAATAAATTTTATAATTTTTTTATTATATTAAATAAAAATAAAATTTATTTTTAATTTTTTTTAACTATTATTAATAAAAAAAAATCTTTTTAATTAATTCAATATTCCTGTCACATTACTCGTATTAATGTGATAAAACGACTTTTCCACTTTACACAAAGAGGATTTAGCTGTTTTAGAGATGGAAGGCAGCATCAATCTTTTTCTGGAAAAAAAAATTAAGTTATTTCACACTGGTGGGGCTCTTCCATCTCCTTAGATTGCTCCTATTCTTGCAATTGGGGTTGTCAATGTAAGTTACAAATTTATTGAAATTGTTGACCGTTCTTTGCCTTAGAAATATCAAACACAACTCTAAAATTTAAAATAAATTTAACAAAAGCTGCATAATTTTTTACGATTGCTTAAAACTTATTAAATCAATCGAGGCCCAACGGCTATGTATTTGTGGTCCAACAAGATCCCCATCTTGAGTTTTGCCTGTTTATTTACAATTGCTCTCATTACTGATAGAAAAATGAAACCCTGAAACATCATAGGTTACTGCAAAACTTGGGATTATTTGAGAAGACAACTCAAAAGTAAAAACTAATGATGTGTTACATGTGACTCGGTAACTAGGTGGTGCTCACAGTTTTCAGAATACATACATACATATATATATATATATATATATATAAAACTCGGTTTCCTGTCTCGCGGACACGGAATCATGTGACACACGTTTAGGCAAATTTGCTTGCATCAATTATGCTCCTACCTACATGTATGTTAGTGTCAGAGCTGCAAGGATTTATCCATTTCGAGTTCATTAAGTAGCTTGACATAGATGACCAAGTAAAGCTAGTAAAATACTCTCAAAGTTGAATTAGAATAGGAAAAGGATGACAATATCACATGCAGTATTTAAAATTTTGCAGGAGGAAATGTTACTTGATCATTTGTAATTTGTTTCGTTTGTATTTTAATCCATACAAATTATGAGACTTGGATTATTTAGGCTCAATAATAATTCATCCATTTGGTTTTGGAATCAACAATAAAGGGCATGAAATTTTGTTGGGCTGTCGTATTCATTGTGATGTTGTTGTATATTTGTATTGCTGAAGCTCCATGCCTTGTGATGGACTGCCACTTTATTACAAAACTTTTGTAATTTTTCTACTATAATTAAGAGGAAATATCGCAGAAAATTCCAACAGTTTGAATTATTATTAAATGATTAGAATGGATTGTAATTTAGAATTTTACTTACTAGCTATCTCAAAACATATAAAGAATCTCGTTATCTAGATAATACATGGAGTGATAACAGTATAATACAGACAATACAGCACAGCACTGAAAATTATTGAATACAAAGGACAGAAGACGACTTGTCAATTGCGATTTGATAAGATATGTCAAAAGACGTAATGGTTCAATTTTTTCCTATTATATTTCTTTACATTTGGACTTTATATTCACCTAATTAACTTCATTGTTATTTTTTATTCAACTGTACTATGAATTCGGCGACAGTTTGTACAAAGTTAACGATTGCAATTCTCCGTTTCGCAACTTCGATTGCGACCATTGACAGAGATGTCGGTCTAGAAAATTAACACTACTGTAACTCGTCGTTTCTTGTCTCTTTCTTTTAATAATTATATAGACTACAGTAAATAGTAAATGCGGTATTGGAATTTATTTTTAATACTAATATTGAACAGTTAAAAACTAAGTTAAAGTCCCATCAATTCTTTGTCTTATCCTTGATTTATTCTATCATTAATCTTTTTATTTGACTGTGATACCTGCAAATTATATGTCCATAGAATGAATAGATACATTTACTTAAATTCGTCGGTTTAGTCTTCACCTTAAGCTCATCTTCACATTAATCTTCTTATCGTGATTAAACCATATGACAAAGAATGTGTGGGTGTAGATATATATTTATATCTATCAACAACTAATAACGTTTAGTGAATCAGAACTAGATAATCATCTTGGTATGCAAGATAAGGCATTAAGGCTATTATCTTCGGATGATACTGTTTATGGGTATTATATATTTATGATTCATATATTCAAACGCTTAGCCCTAAGAAATTACTAAATCATTTTCTTAAATTTAGACTTTCAATTAAGTTGGATGGAACTTATATAACACGATCCCTTTCGGTGTGTTACCCTTCTAAATCTCGCATAAATTAAATTTCTTTAGCTATAGAGAAGCAACGATATTTAAACATGGTGCTCACTGGTGTAAGTTCGAATTCATTGCTTCATCCCTAGCTATGGTATTTCAACGAGTCATGCATGTGCACCTTGAGTTTGATTTATATCAAGTAATATTCTTTTAGTTTCCGGTAAGAATCGCATTAAAAAATCAATATTTTTTAAGGTATAAAAGAAAATTGATTTATTTTTTCCTTTCTTGTGGACGAAATGAGTTATTTTTCAAAATCATATGTAATTAATGGAATCCGTCAAAGAAAGTAAGTAGCTAGTTACACTCTGTGCTGCAGATGACACCAGATGTTATACATAATTCATTCATCATAAGCTACAAGCCGAGTAAAAAGGGTACAACAAGTAAACATGCATGAGCATACATAGCTCGCACAGTCGTCATACTAGTAGTAGCAACAATCCATTCATGCATAAACAACAGTGATTTATATTACCAAGGGTTGCATCATTTAAAGCTCTTATTTCTGCATATAGTCATATTATATAAGCTAGTCACCGATCAGTTGGAAGTTGGAGGCTTGTGTGGTGGTGGTTTCTTCGGAGGATATTTCTTCACAGGCGGGTGCGGTCCGGGTCCTCCATCTCTTCCAATGGAGGGTGGCCGGGAAAGTATCCCTGCGGCGGCTTCATTCCCATGCCCTTTGGCGGCTTGTGTTCAGGAAATGGCTTTTCTGTCTCGGGTTGTTGGTGAAACGGGATTGGTGGCTTGTGTTTGGTGGTAGCTTGTGTTTGGTGGTTTGACATGGGATGCAAGGTTTTCTTCCAGAGATTGCTCCTCCGTGGAAAGAGGCTTCCGGTAATCGGCGGTGGTGGGAGTGGTGAGAAGCACCACTCCAGTGGCCAAAACTAGCAACAAGAAGTAAGTCTTACACATCTTTGGTATTAATTAAGCTCAGGTTTTCTGGGTGAACAACTTGGACAATTAGATGGCATTTTATAGTGGGCTCAGGCCAGTAATCACTCAACACATGTCTTCCTTTCTTTTTCCATTTTTCTTAATCTCTGTCCCTTTCTAGAGAAGGTAATGGAAGCTCTTTTGAGAGATAATTACAGCTTCATATGGAACCCACCGAGTTGAAAAGTTTGAATATTTGGCCAAGGTTGCATGCACTTGGAATAAATAATGAAAAGTATGAAATACATTAGATTTAGGACAATTATTTTCTAATAGTGCTTCTTTTACAAAAATTCGGACCCTCTTTCCAAATATAATTTAAATTGTAAGGCGTAAATATATACGTTAAAATTATTGATATTATTTTAGAATATTGATATAATATTTTTTAAATATTTTAAATTTCTTCACATGCACGGTTATTTTATCGAATGTTAATAGAATTTATTATTTTTTTATTATTTAAATGAAAATATAACTAGTTTAAATTTAAAATAAATGGGTACATAATTAAATTTTATTTAAGAATACACTAATAATGTGGTGGCGGTGACATATTGTGCAAGACTTCCTTTCAAACAAGTCGGTGAATTAAGTATGATAATTCCTTTGCTTTTATTATTTTCAGCAGATTTCATCGATGAATGAGTAACAGCAAGCAAAAGATTTGCCGAGGATAAACCGATAAAAGTTACAGATTTGACGAAAGTTATGTGTATACTGGAGGAAAGTGATGAGAAGTAGAAGAGATCAAGTAGGCATTTCATTATTTCAACGACAGCTGTAAGATGAATCGCGATTTTGATGTCGTTGTCTGCGGAATTTATGCATGATTTTGTGTGTTTTTGCTGAATTTAAGCATGATTTTATGTGTTTTCTGCTGAATTTAGTTCATATTGTGGTTCAGATTGAGAGAAAACCTATGCCGTGGCATAAAAAATACTTCTTCCATTACCACCTGCAACTCAGGCCAATACTACGTGATATTATTTGCCATTCAAATATTCAATACGTAATTTGATTCCCTCGGTGAAAATTCCTGTCAGTAAGAACCATCGGACCTAATACAAAGCAACTTGCATGCAGAAACGAATGAAACTTTCTCGCCTGGATTATGCATGAGACAACTAGAATTTAAACTCCATAGGAATGCCAGATGGTTCTCTTAATTCATCCGTCCACTTAACAGATATATTACAAGGCATATTGCATTTGTTGGAGAACATATACATAGGCAAGTTTCTTAGCACGATAATATTGACTTCTTGTTGTAAGTGTGGAGTTCTGAATGGTGAAACTTGTAGACCGCGCAGTATTATTGTCAAACCATCGAAGTTTTGTTCTTTGGATGGCTGCGCCCAACCGTTAACTTCTCCTTGGACTGCAGCTTGCATACAACTTCCAAGTGTGGAGAGGGCAGCCCAATGTAACAAGCCTACATAATTGGGGTCTAACATGGACATCCAACTTCCAAGTTTCGTGAAAAGCAGCGCAATTAGACATCATATGACAATGGAGTCGCCCTATTGCTAAACGCCCCGTCCCAAATTTCTTATATTTCTTTTTGTTGGTTGCTAAACACAATTGTTAATTTTTTGTAGTTTCATCAAGTAGACGATAAACAGATTCATTATTCTATGCTAAATTCATATGTCAAAAATTGTAACTTGTTCAAATAATGTAACTAGTGCGCTGGAGCAGCTTGCCCGTCCCCGCGGGTTTCAAAACTCTAAAACAATCCCTGAATTCATGCGTTGCCTCCTGCGAACATTCTTGGAGGTCGTGTCCATTTGCAATCAACTTTCAATTCTTGGAGGATGTATAGATACATTTACCTAGTTCGTAGGCTTAGTCTTCACTCGAAACTCAGCTTCACATTTGTCTTAGGTGGTTCATGAAACGGGATTGATGGCTTGTGGTTTAGTGGTAGGTAGTACCGGAGTTGTCCCGGGTACCCTGGTGGTGATTGCCCGTAGTGATCTGTTGCTTTGCCATCGTGGGATGCAGGATTTTTTCCCCAACATTGTTCCTCCGTGGAAGAAGATTTTAATTTCTTTCACCAACTGACTATAAAACTTTTGGATATTTAAAAATAAATCATTAAATGCAATATTTGATACAAATCTTGAATAAAATTCTTAGATTTGATGATTTATAGATTTCTTCTACATTCATAGATTTTTCTCTGTATGTATACAGCAATATGTATCGTATTTGGTCTTTGAAGGCGAACAAATCAAGCAATGGCCGTTACTCTTTCAAAAACAATCAAATCAATGGAATGAAATCAAACCAAAACTTGTGGTTAAACTTGTAATGTAAAATATAAGATAATATATTTGAATTTTGTTATTAATTAATATTTGAATTTAAAATCCAAACCATAACGAAACCAATCAAATTTAGTCTACCGTCATATTTCTCCTTCATTCAAATATTCAATACGTAATTCTTCAGTTCTGCTGTTAATAATTAGCTACTGTGGATTCACGAGAGCACGAGTTCCGTTCCCTGGTGAAATTTTCTACCGGCAAGAGCCAATGATTGGTATATTTCTCGCCTGGATTATGCACGAGACAACTGCAATTCGAACTCCACAAGAATCCCAGATGGTTCTCTTAATCCCGCTTTAGGTTATCCAAACATAACAGGAACTTTGATCCCTATATTACAAGGCAGATTTCATTTATTGGAGAGCCTCTGTGCCTCTGTGTCTATATACATATATAGGTATTTATCAAGTTTCTAAACAGGATAGTGTTGATTTGTTGCCCTTGCTGGCCTTGTTCCCCCCTCCCCTGGTTTTTCGTATGGCTTGGTCCCCCCCCCTCCCGTCCCCCCTTTCTT